>CM070601.1:39266342-39440582 GCA_036346395.1 Hsuehochloa calcarea
GTGGTAATCTCGTGATCTATTACCAGTGGAGGTTCCTTGGTTGCACGGTAGAATTTTTGTTTTGTGCTATCGTAGCCTACCCGTAATCCTTCAGTGGTATCAGAGTCATCCCGTCTAGTTTTAAATTCAGATTAGATGCATACTGTGATATGTGGGAGTCATAGATGTGATCTAATTTTGTTTTCTGTTGGTTGTTCTATATGATAGATTGTTCGTGGCGATGGTCAGTATGATCGTCCATGCGTGGTGGTCTCAAGATGGTTTCATGATTGTTATTCTGTGATTGTGTTTTCATGGTCGAATCACAACTTGCCTCTACCAGTCAGTTTCCGCTATCGAGGCAGACAGTGATCGTAAATTCATAGAACATGCAAAGATCAATCTGGTTGATCGAATCGGAGTTGCGATCGGAAAGGGTTAATATGATTAATCCAATGCGAGTTACAAGGACAGAACAATAGATTGGATCTACGTAGTCCAAAACCATCGAAAAGGACCTTGTTATTTGGTATTGCTAGTTCATGCCATCCGTTAGATAGAATGTGATTCTATGCCTAAATTTTTTTTTGCAGGATTTTTGAATAGTATGACCCGTGATGTATGAGATGCATGTATGTGTGTAATATTCATGACCTGTGTGTCATGCTTATGTGTCAACTTGTGATGCTTCTTCACTCCTTGTAATTTATTACTAGTGCTGTTAGGAGTAATGACTTAGTGTAGTACTTGGAGAAATTGGCCACTTGGAGACATGGCGAGCGTGAAATGCGGCGATGGAGATCACCATGTGGAAGGGTCATACTATATCACGATGCAATGTGATTGTCTGTGAATGCCTTTATGATACAGGGCGGCCCGATCTTCTCGAGTAGAACCGTGGATATATAACTAGTGCTTCACAACGAACAACGCTCAGCTGTACACCACGCGCCAGTGCACAGACTCGCAGCTCTATGGATATTCGCCGACACGCACCGGGATGATCGCCGCTAGCCCACGAGCGGAGATCGCCGCTAGACTACGAGCGGAGATCGCCAAGCCCTCAATTCCCAGCGGAAAAGTAAACTTGACCTTAATTTGTAGAACGAATAATAGATCGCCTAATTCTCTCTCAGAAATCCTCGCATGAATTCCGGTATGAAAGAAAACAAGCAATAGCTTTGTCTATTCGTTTTGCATAACAATGTGATCTGGTCTACGGGATGCCATGCGCTAGCTATTTAAGGACCAAATCAATTACTGCTTGCGCCTGATTGCCCACATCCAAATCGGTTGCCTATTCCTTGCCAACTAAAAATAGAAAATAGAAACCATGTCTAAATGTGAACAACCAATCAGATTCGGTCAATGCATGGTGACCAAGAAATCCCACGTCAGTACGTGCACTTCTTGCCTAATATGTGTAATATCCTGGAAATCGAATCGGTAAATCACAGAATTAGCCGGGAGGAGAAAAGGGAATAAGAGGAATAGTAAAACATGAAACGACAGGGGGTCATTTGATATTTTTCGCCAACCTGGGCCTAGGCCGTGGCCCAGGAGGAGCCTCCTTGTGGCCGGCCAAGGAGGGGGGGGGGTGCCCACCCCCCAAAACCCTAGTGCCCACCCCTTTCCCTTTCCTCCCCTAGCGACCGCTGGCTCTTCCCCCTCCCCTCGCCATCACCTCCTCCACAAGCACCTCCTCCTCCCCGTGAAGCCCGTTCACGGTGGTCCATTGGAAAGAAGGCGAGGGCGATTTTGGAGGGCCAACCAAGGGAGGTAGCGGTCGATTTGTGCGGTGTGTTGCTCGTCGGTTTTGGGTAAGATCGTCGTTTTACGATCTTACCATGTGGATATCGTGAGGATATGTGCACGATCTCAGGATGATGAGTCAATTGGCAATGGCTTTGATGGTTTGCAAAATCTCGCATTTTCGGGTTTGCTTCATCTTTGTCGGACCACAGCGGTCGGCCGGTGGTTTGGGCGGTCGGACCGCTTGTGGAACGATCGGACCGGCGATGGTGGCGGTCGGACCGGCTACAGCCTAAATTTGGATTTTGGGGCTAATCCAAAAATAGGTTGTGTAGGCGGTGAGGAGTCTCACGGATGTGGTTTCATCATTTTGGAGCTCCCACAAAAGTTCTATTGAGTTGAAAATTCGAAGGTTTGGATTTTCAAGCCGGAATTTAGCTAAGTCCTTTGGACCGGTCCGACCGCCCGTTGTGGGAGCGGTCCGGCCGGCATGAAATCGGTCGGACCGCCACGTAGGGGCGATCGGGCCGGCGATCACTGAAGTGAGCCAAGTGTTGCATTGAGTTTGTTACGAGTGTGTTATTATATGAACTTCAATGCTTTATTGATGTATATTGCATTGCGGAACTAACGTGGGTCAAGTTGTGAAGAACTTGTTCGGAAGCGGTTTGTTTGTCTATTCTTTGTGCGGTGGCTTGCGGTCGGCGGCGTCAGCGGTGAGTGGATCGGGACTACGCTTGGAGCCGAGGTCGAGCGATCGGGGATACGGGTGGTCGTGTGACTCAAGCAGTGCGAGAATGGGCAAGACGGATCGAGCGGGTGGTTCGATCTGTTTGGTTGGATCGGCGGTGCGGATATCGGTGCGAGTCTCGGGAGGTTCCGATGGGATTCGGACAAGAGAGGCTTGGCGACGCGATGAGAACCGCTGATCAACCTACACGTGGTGAAGCAGGCGATTGCTTCAAGAGTTATTTGTGTGTGGGTCCCATGTGTAAGTGACCCCAAAAAGGAAACCCTAGCTCTCTAGTATAAATAGGAAGGGGGAGATGGAAAACTAAGCCAAGCATTCATTTAGCCCCTTTCTTCCTTTTTCTAGGGTTTGGAGGAGAGGAGAGGAGAACTAGGGTTTGGAGTGTGCTCCTTGTTGAGCTTTGCCCTCCTTGGTGGAGAGGCTTTGTAAGCATCTATTGTGAGTGAACAATCTTGTGATGCTTAATTGAAAGATCAATTGCTCCCTTTGTGCTCTTCTCTCTTTTGGATGTTTTTAGTGCTTCCTTGATTCAAAGGTTCATGCTTGGTCTCTTGGCCTACTTTATCTTGCTTTGATGTGTGGGATTACTCCTAGAGTCATCTAGTTCATCAAACCCCCACAAGCAAGTCTTGAATCAAGATTTTCTCATTTCTAGGGTTTGTGCACCTCTTTGGTAAAATCTCGAGAGATCGATTCTGAAGTGGATCGGCGGATCGTCGCTAGAAATAGGTCTCCAATATCATTAGGGAGGTGTGCTAGAAATTTGGTCAAGTTTTATTGGTTGAATCAATAGTTGGATCAAATTTCGTTTTGGATTTAGGTGGAGTTTTTCAAGATCTTTGGACTCTACCGGTCCGACCGCCCTTCAACGGCGATTCGACCGCCTTGGTGTATTCGAACCACTGGTTTTCGGGTCGAACCGCTGTCCACCGGTCCGACGGCCCTTCAACAATGGTTCGACCGCCTGTGTATTCGAGCCATTGGTTTGCTTGGGTCGAACCGTATCCACCGTCCGACCGCTAGTTAGTTGCCGGTCGGATCATTGGTTGACCGTCGGTCCGACCGCCCGTGGTAGCCGGTCGGACCGCCCGATCACCAGTGAAGAACGATTGAGTTCTTTTCTTCATTTGTGTAGTGTGGTTGAGGGTTTATCAAATCAACACAAGGCTTAGTTGTGTGCTTATTGATCTTCTTAGCTTTTATAGCTAAAGGAGTAAATTTCGTGTTGGTTTTTGATTTAGGCGAAAAAGTTTTGAAAGCGCCTATTCACCCCCTAGTCGCCTTTCCGGTCCTACAAGTGGTATCGAGCCTTGTTAGCTCTTCTCATAGATCTTAACCGGTCTTTGGAGCCATGGCGATCGACAAGTACTCAACCAAGCCACACATTTTGAAAGAGTTGACTTTGCATCTTTGGAAGGCTCGTATGCAAGCATATATCGAGGCTCAAGGGCACGCTATTTGGCTAAAGGTGAAAAATCCTTATGTCGTGCCACCGATGACGATCGATCACTCGGATGTGGAGGCCAACACAAGGCTCGAATTATTTGATCCAAGGCCTTAGTCGATCCGAGTTTGAGCGTGTTGCTCACTTGCGGTCGCTCACGAGATCTGGCGGACTCTTTGTGACTATCATGAAGGGTCCACTGCGATCAAGGAAGTGAGACAGAACCAACTCAAGAAAGTATACTCAAAGATCGAACAAAGGCCTGGTGAGTCTTTGGATGAGCTGTGGGGAAGATTCTCTAAGATTCTTCATGATCTCCGTATTTATTGACTGGTATTTCTGAGTGCGAGAATGCACGCCACTTAGGTGCTCTTGATGTGAAGGTGGGAATGAAGATCACTTCCATCAATGACAACATCACATGAGTGAGCTTACCATGGATAAGCTTTACTCGAGGTTGAAGACGCATGAGATTGACTTTATCTCGCGTCTCCCCAAGACAGAGTCGATGGCATTAGTGGTCGACAAATCCAAGGGTTGTTCTTCAGAGTCTCTTGATTGTAGCTCATCCGGTTTTCATTATCGCTTTACATTCTTTAAGTGATGAGCAACTAGAAGCGCCTCGAGGATGACTTAGCCCTCCTTTCCACCAAATTCACAAGAGCATATAACAAGGTGAGGAATAGGAGGAGAAGTGGACCTATCACATGCTTCGAATGTGGTGAGCCAAACCACATTCGCTCCAGGTGCCCCAAGCTAAAGGGCAAGGAGGAGAAGGAGACACGAAGACATCCCCAGGAGAGGGATGCTAAACCCAAGAAGACAAACTATCGAAGTTTGTCGGTAGGGTCCTTGCCGCTCTTGAGAATGTAAATATGAGCGATGTGGACTCGGAAGCGGAGGACGGCGAGTGACTCGTGGCAAGAAGACGGCGCATGACTTCACCCAAGCATGTGTTTCATGGCCAAGAACGACCACGACAATGACTCCTCCAACAATGAGGATCCTTTTAGTGATCCTGATGAGGTATGCCCTTCCATTGCTGACATGAAAAGGGCGTTGGTGCTTGCTGAACAGAAATTGCATAAGCAAGTAAAAATGATTAAGAAGCAGGACATTATGATTGATAATTTGAACCTAGAAGTGGTTAGGCTAAAATCTATTAATCCTGATGATTTTTGTGAATCCTGCACTAGCTTGCTTAATGACTTGACAAGCTTGAAATCTGCTCATTCCTCTGTCACTAATCAACTTAAGGATGCTCTCGATGAACTAGAATCTCTCAAGTCTAGTTCTGCTTGCTTAGATGCCATTTCACTTGATGTGACTGCCATGGAAGCTATCCCTTTAACTTGCTCAAATTGTGCTTTGCTTGAATTAAAACTGGATAGCTCTTTAAAAGAATTGCAAAAATTTGATGCTAGTCACACATGCTCTCATTGTAAGAATAATAAGATTAAGATGCAAGAGATGAAAGAAATGCTAGTTTACTCTAGAGTTGCATCTTGTGAAAATTGTCCCAAGCTTACAATTGAGATTGAAGCCTTAAACAAGACCCTTGAAGAAAAGGCTAAAATTGAAAGATCCATGTCTTTTACTGCTTCTAAGAAAGTTATTGATTCTAACTCTTGTGCTTTAAATCTGAAGTTGAAACCATGATTAATCAGATTCAAGAGGCATTTAGAGTCAAATTTAAGGAGCAGTTGAATAGGATTAGAGAATCCTATTGTGTGTCTTGTGAGGCCTTCAAAGTGGAAGTGGCCCTTCTTAAGAGTAAGAACAATGAGGTAATCAAGTCTAGCAAGTGCACTAGATGTGAGGGTTTAATGAAAGAAAATGATTACCTCAAGGTGACTCTTGAGAAGTTTTCAAGTGGGAAAAAGAAACTCAACATGATTCTTGATCAATCCAAGGTGAGCGTGAAAAATAGTGGTCTAGGTTTCAATCCCCTAGAGCATTCCAAGAAAAACCCACCTAGGATTGCTAGAGTTGTGAAGAATGGTTTGTTTGAGCTAGAACCTCCTAAGCCATCCGGAGTTGTTTTCAAATCCATGGTTTTGCTCAAACTCTTCGGCAAGAAAGGTGCCTTCACTCATCTTGCATGTGCCTCTCAAAGGTTCAAGATACCATTGCACTTTCTGCAAGAAAGAAGGCCATCTTGTTGAGTTACCTTCCGAGAGCAAAACTTGAGAGAAAAGAGAGGATGAGCGTCCTAAGATCCATTAGAGGAGTCCTTCTCCATTTGTAGTCTCTAGAGCTAGGCACTGTTTATCGCACCACACATAGGCCTAGATTAGTAGAGAACTTTGTAGACTCTTTTGGTGGGTCTAGGCAAGATGTTGGATTAGGACATCGTGAGGAGAGACCACGGGTAGCACCTAGGCAGGGGAGTATCGATCTTTTGGTAGATCATTTGGAGAGGTCTAGGTGGTTCTCATGTGCATTCTTGTGATTTTATTCCCGATCATGTTTACGCTACTTCTCTGCTTTGCTCCGGACATCGTGCTTCTCGATCTTTGGATCCTCGATCATTTATTACTAATCCCAAGATCTTGAGGCATGGATGTTTTCGATTGTGCTTTTAGGTCCGTCGTGCGAGGAAGGAGGACATATGGCTTGTTGACTCGGGTGTTCTCGACATATGACCGAGATTCTAGATGGTTCTCCTCCCTCACACGCATTCGCAATGAATTGACTACATTTGGGGATGCTTCTCACCGACCGTAGATCAAAGGGCACCTTGTCTTGGCGTCAATGACAAGTTCATGCTAAAAGACGTCGCTTTGGTAAGTAAGGTGAGGTATAATCTCCTATCTGTTTCTCACCGCTGATGAGGGTCTAGAAGTGAGGTTTAAGAGAGGTGAGTCAGAGTTCTAGATTCCTCGGTGAGCTTGTTTTGAGATCTCAGTTTGAGAAGATCTTACGTGCAAATTTCAGCATTTCTTCTGCTTCCAGTCCTAGGTGTCTTGTAGCCTCGATTCTCATGACCTTGTTTTGTGGCATCGTAGACTTGGGCATATAGGTTTTGATCATTTGTCTAGAGTCACTTGCAAGGACTTGATTAGAGGTTTGCCGAGGTTGAAGGTCATTAGAGATCTTGTGTGCTCACCTCCAGAGACATGGTAAGATGGTGTCCGCTTCCCACCCACCTCTTACTTTGGTAATGACTGATGGACTGGATGGCTTCTTCACTTAGATCTGATTGGTCCTCCTAGAGTTCATCACCGGTGGGAAATGGTATGTCTTTGGTGGTTGTGGATGATTACTCCGGTATTCATGGGTTTATTTTCTTGCTTCTAAGGACGAAGCATTTGGATTCTTTAGAGATTTGGTCCTTAGAATTCTTTGTTGATATACAGGAGCTTTGAGAGCCATTAGGAGTGACAATGGGACAGAGTTCAAGAATTCTTCCTTTTCTACCTTCTGCACTGATAGGGGAATTGAGCATCAGTTTTCTTCTCCTAGAGTTCCTCAGCAGAATGGTGTTGTAGAAAGGAAGAACAGAACCCTTGTAGAGATGGCTCGGACCATGCTAGATGAGTATTCTACTCCTAGGAGATTTTAATGAGGCGATCTCTCTTGCTTGTTATATTTCCAACAGGGTTTTCTTGAGATCTGTGGTTGGAAAGACTTCTTATGAGCTTAGATTTGGTCATTCTCCCAAAGTCTCTCATTTCAAGATTTTTGGTTGCAAGTGCTTCATTCTTAAACATGGCAATCTTGATAAATTTGAGTCTAGATGTTTTGATGGCATATTTCTTGGATATCCCGCTCATTCTCGTGGCTATCGTGTTTTTAATGTTGACACTAACAAAATTGTTGAGACTGCTGAAGTCACTTTTGATGAGGCTAGTCCCAGTACTAGACCCGATGCTTGTGTACAGGTTCTGAAATTCAAGGAAGCATTTTTGTCGATGATGACTCGAGGATGAAGAACCAAACCATCCTGCAGACTACTTACGAGAGGGTGGAGAGCTGCTACCACTACGTCGGTTTGGTGAGCGACCTCCTCCTATCCCCACCGACGATCCGAGTGGCTCTGTTCCTACCTCGACAATTCATGAGGTAGAGGCCACGTCGCACAGGAGAGCACCACTGCTGAAATGACAACATCCATCCGAGCGGATGATTGGGGATCTTCAAGAGCGAGTCACTCGCTCGGTGTTTATTCTCCCGATTCTCATGCACATTCTCGCTTTTGTTGCGTCTTTGAACCCCGAGATATCACACATGCTTTATCGATGCCTCTTGGGTCAATGCCATGCATGAAGAGCTTGAAAATTTCGAAAGAAACAAAGTCCGGTTTTTAGTTGAGCGACCTCCGATTCTCATGTTATTGGAACAAAATGGGTTTTTAAAAATAAGCAAAGTGAGGATGGATTGGTTGTTCGCAATAAGGCTAGACTTGTAGCTCAAGGTTATTCCTGTGTGAGGGCTTAGACTTTGAGGAGACCTTTGCTCCAAAGAGCTAGATTGGAGGCCATTCGCATTCTTTTAGCATTTGCAACATCCAAGGGTTTCAAGCTTTTTAAATGGATGTTAAAAGTGCTTTCTTGAATGGTTTCATAGAAGAAGAGGTCTTTGTCAAGCAACCTCCTGGTTTTGAAAATCAAAATTCCCAAATCATGTTTTTAAACTCTCTAAAGCCTGTATGGATTGAAACAAGCTCCCGAGCTTGGTATGACAGCTTAAGAGTTTCTTGCTTGAAAATGATTTCAAAATGGGAATGGTTGATAAAACCTTGTTCACTCTCGTGCATGGCGGTGATTTCTTGTCGGGTTCAGATTTATGTGGATGATATTATTTTGGTGGTTCCTCTCATGCTTTGGTGTCTAGATTTTGATTCTATGAGCAAAGTGAGTTTGAGATGAGCATGATGGGAGAGTCGACATTCTTCCTTGGCCTACAAATCAAGCAAGCGAAAGAAGGCACCTTCGTTCACGAGTAAGTATACAAAGGATCTTCTTGGCGCTTCAATATGGGAAGCGATGGCCAATGTCTACTCCCATTGCTACAACCACCGTCTTTGGACCACGATGAGGATGGAGAGTCCGTGGACGGAAGGAGTACCGCAGATGATTGGCTCCTCCTCTATCTTACAAATCGAGGCCGACATACAATTCGCCGTATGTCCGTGCGCTCGATTTCGAGCTTCCCCTCGTGCTTCTCATCGTCAAGCGATGCGTCGCATATTCGTGTATCTTCAAGATACGCTTGACTTTGGACTCGGTATTCTTCTTCTTGGCTCTTTCAATTCGAGCATTTTCGATCTTGATTTCACGGTGTAGAGTTGATAGGAAGAGTACTTCGGCACTTGTCATTTCTTGGGCACATCTCTTGTTTCTTGGTCTTCTAGAAATACCTTACATTGCCTGATCTGGTGAGACCGAGTATGTAGCCGCCGATGGTCGCTCTCGTGTTCTCTGGATTTTGTCCACGCCATGAGACTATGGGTTATCTTTGGGAAGTGTTCCTCTTTTACAGTGACAACACTACGCAATTAATATTGCTAAAACCCAAAGGCAACATTCGAGGACTAAACACATTGACATTCGATTTCATTTTCTAAGAGACCATGTTGAGAAAGGTGATGTTGTGCTTCACTTTGTAGAGTCTGAGCAACAGCTTGCAGATATCTTCACTAAAGCTCTTGACTCTTCGCGCTTTCTTTGCTGCGGGGAGAGTTAGGGTTATTAGTCCTATTAGGCTGTTTTGAGGGGAAGTTGCTCTTTTGCACTCATTGTATCATAATGCATGTTTCAATTCATTTGTCTTGCATTGTACAATAAAATTAGTGGAGCTTTGATTATTATCCTTGTATGACTTAATTTCATATTCTATACCTTGTCATATCAAGTGTTAGTCTGCTAGACTTCTTTTATGGCTTTTCTTGTTCAGCTTAGCTTTTGCCTTGCTAGCTTTGTATCTGTGAGAAATTCGAATCAAATCATGTCTTGTTGGATCTTGTGACTAGTTTTTGCTCTAGTGATCCACTTATGATTCTTGCCATGTCAAATAGGTTGAATTGAGTCTTGAACTTATTTTGAGATGAAAAATGAGCTTTTTATCTTATTAAGTCAAGCAAATGAAAAATGAGATTTTCTCATGCGAAAAAGCGATCTCACCAATCCTTTCTCATGAGACGGCTTGCCATTGCACTAGGCATGAACTCAGGGGGAGTTTTGGATGACCTAGATCATTCTTTTAAGCTTATCGCTTGAGATGGTCGCGGCAAGGCTTGAGATCTAGCACAGCAAAAAAGGAGAAAGAAAAAAATTTTGCCCAAAAAGGGCTAAGTGCTTGAGCTTTGCTTCAAAAGAATTTTCTTAATGCTCAAAATGCCTCAATTCTTGTTTTGAGTCTCTTTTTACTTATAGACATGGCTTGACTCATTTTTGGTTGCTTTGAGTGAATCTATGATTTTGAGCAACCTTTCATGATTTTAATTACATTAATCTCAGATTGTTGCTATCTTGGTTTTAGCTTTGCGACACGCTTTGCCATGATTGAATATAGCGTCTACTCTTTATATGGCTTGGTATAATACTTGTACTGTTTTCATGTATAATGGTCATGGCTCCTTTTCACTAAAGTTCAAAAATAAAGTCATTCCTTCATGCTCTTTCTTTTTCATGCATCTTGATGAATTCATTGTCAAAGGGGGAGAAAGATTGTGAAGAAAATGTTTGGAGTTTGGAGCTTTTGGTAATATACAAGGCTTCATATAAAAGAACATTAAAAAAAATGTGAACCTTTTGAAAATTTGTGATCATAGTGAGTTGAGTCTCTGGGTCTTATTGTCTTTTTCTGATCTGATTTGCAATTCAAGAAGACTCACAATGATCAAAGGTCAAATAGAACAATTTGTCTTTCATATGGACCTTAGTGAGATTTTTGGCTACTTTCTGGAAATTGCATCCTTTGGTGCTTTCATTGCCTTATCTCACTTGCCTATACTATTGTGAAGCCAGCTTGGTCGGTTCCGAGGCTTTTTCTTGCTTATGGACCAAGTTGTGCCTTTATGCGAAAACGGCGAATTTTTACTTTTCATTTCGAAAAACCACATTTTCTTGGAAATTGCCAATGTGTTCATCAAGGGGGAGATTGTGGATATCGTGAGGATATGTGCACGATCTCAGGATGATGAGTCAATTGGCAATGGCTTTGATGGTTTGCAAAATCTCGCGTTTTCGGGGTTTGCTTCATCTTTGTCGGACCACAGTGGTCGGACCGGTGGTTTAGGCGGTCGGACCGCTTGGGGACTGATCGACGGCCGGCGGTGGTGGCTTGGTCGGACGGCTGACCTAAATTTGGATTTTGGGGCTAATCCAAAAATAGGTTGTGTAGGCGGTGAGGGAGTCTCTGGATGTGGTTTCATCATTTTGGAGCTCCCAAATCAAAAGTTCTATTGAGTTGAAAATTCGGAAGGTTTGGATTTTCAAGTCGGAATTTTGGCTAAGTCCTTTGGACCGGTCCGACCGCCGTTGTGGGAGCGGTCCGACCGGCATGAATCGGTCGGACCGCCCCGCAATGCGATCGGGCCGGCGATCACTGAAGTGAGCCAAGTGTTGCATTGAGTTTGTTCCGAGTGTGTTATTATATGAACTTCAATGCTTTATTGATGTATATTGCATTGCGGAACTAACGTGGGTCAAGTTGTGAAGAACTTGTTCGGAAGCGGTTTGTTTGTCTATTCTTTGTGGAGGTGGCTTGCGGTCGGCGGCGTCAGCGGTGAGTGGATCGGGACTACGCTTGGAGAGCCGAGGTCCGAACGATCGTGGATACCGGTGAGGTCGTGTGACTCAAGCAGTGCGTGAATGGGTAAGACGGATCGAGCGGGTGGTTCGACATACCGTTGGATCGGCGGTGCGGATATCGGTGCGAGTCTCGGGAGGTTCGATGGGATTCGGACAAGAGAGGCTTGGCGACGCGATGAGAACCGCTGATCAACCTACACGTGGTGAAGCAGGCGATTGCTTCAAGAGTTATTTGTGTGTGGGTCCCATGTGTAAGTGACCCCAAAAAGGAAACCCTAGCTCTCTAGTATAAATAGGAAGGGGGAGATGGAAAACTAAGCCAAGCATTCATTTAGCCCCCTTCTTCCTTTTTCTAGGGTTTGGAGGAGAGGAGAGGAGAACTAGGGTTTGGAGTGTGCTCCTTGTTGAGCTTTTGCCCTCATTGGTGGAGAGGCTTTGTAAGCATCTATTGTGAGTGAACAATCTTGTGATGCTTAATTGAAAGATCAATTGCTCCCATTGTGCTCTTCTCTCTTTTGGATGTTTTTGGTGCTTCCTTGATTCAAAGGTTCATGCTTGGTCTCTTGGCCTACTTTATCTTGCTTTGATGTGTGGGATTACTCCTAGAGTCATCTAGTTCATCAAACCCCCACAAGCAAGTCTTGAATCAAGATTTTCTCATTTCTAGGGTTTGTGCACCTCTTTGGTAAAATCTCGAGAGATCGATTCTGCGAAGTGGATCTGACGGATCGTCGCTAGAAATAGGTCTCCAATATCATTAGGGAGGTGTGCTAGAAATTTGGTCAAGTTTTATTGGTTGAATCAATAGTTGGATCAAATTTCGTTTTGGATTTGGGTGGAGTTTTTCAAGATCTTGGACTCTACCGTCCGATCCCTTCAACGGCGGTTCGACCGCTGGTGTATTCGAACCACCGGTTTGCGGGTCGAATCAGCTGTCCACCGGTCCGACCGCTAGTTAGTTGTTGGTCGATCATTGGTTGACCGTCGGTCCGACACCCTGTGGTAGCCGGTCGGACCCGATGACCGATGAAGAACAATGTGAGTTCTTTTCTTCATTTGTGTAGTGTGGTTGAGGGTTTATCAAATCCAACACAAGGCTTCCGTTGTGTGCTTCTCGATCTTCTTAGCTTTTATAGCTAAAGGAGTAAAGTTCGTGTTGGTTTTTGATTTAGGCGAAAAGTTTTGAAAGCGCCTATTCACCCCCCCTAGTCGCCTTTCCGGTCCTACATACCATCTCTTAGAAAGTTGTAGCCCTCAATTTTATCTTTCTTTTGGTACCGAGATAACCTGATTTGGATTCATATTTTAGGAGTTATGGCCGTTTTGCTACGACTATACAAGAAAGTCGATTTAGATTTGGCGATGCATGTCTAGCCAATTTTTATTTTTGAGGCCGAATCAAGGGTCACCCAACACGAAAGTTGTATCCATTCCAAGAAGCTCTCAGATTGATAAAGAACATATTTTTAGAGGTGTGAATCAAAAGTTATTGAATTTTTACTGTCATTTGTTGTCCTTTGTCGGATGAGGGAACAACAAACTTCACGTAACATTAGGATTAGTAGGAGACCGAATCAAGGGACTTGCCCAGCTAGTTTTTCATATACGGTTTTGTCATGGTTCCAGAGAGACCGAGGTCACCCTGTTCTGAGTTTCGTAGTGGAAGTTACGATATTTTAGTCTCTTTGTCCCGGAAGCTTTATGCTAGATCACAGGAATTTGGGTAGAACCTCTCTTTGAGTCATAGGTCTTGAGGAGTTGGATTAAGGGGTGTAAACGGAGTCCATCTTTCATCGTATTTATTGTTACCGCTATGCTTGTGTAGGAGGCGGAGTTCCAAAGTAGAGACACCAATTTTGCTTCCTCGTGTGCCATAGCGGGAAAGAAAGAAACAGGCAAGTGCATCTATATTGTGGTTGTTATGTGATTGTTCTATATGATGATTCATGGTAACAAATGCTTATTCGATGTACTAATTTATGGTGATATGTATTTGTTCATGATGGCTGGATTACTAAAATTCGATTACCGTCATTTTACTGTTCATCATGCGCACTCATGAACGCAAGTTGTGGACTTGCGACACCCACGAGAGTGGGTGGTGATTGTAAGACCCACCATTCCAAAGTGGGCATTATGGATCCCCGGTTGACTTGTTCTCAAACGGGCTTTGGATCCCCGCGTGTTGTAGAACGCGGGCATAAGTGAACACCGACGGGTGTTCACTCGCTATACCGGTATGAGCAAAACAGAAGAGCATGTGCATTCATTCATTCATATGTTGATTCGATTCGTGATGTTGATACACTGTTGGATAATGAATGATATTGTTATGTTTTGTATCAATGGCCTTGCTGAGTCTTGGACTCACCCTTGCCGTGTTGTTTTTTTAGGTACATCGGTTGTGGACGGCATGCATGGGCGGGAGTAGAAATTATCATGGTTGCACCCTGGCACGAATAAAGTTGAACAAAACATTTAAGTCATAACTTCGATTTTGAATAGTTTTTTTGTGAGACTTACTTCTTTACGTCCTATGTCGTGGACAACCTCTATTGGAGTTGGATAGTGTTTTATGGTCGTTTCTTTCATGAACATGTTTAGTATGCGCGTTTGGATAATTGCTTAATATTACTGTTAATTGTGCGGATGTCCAGTTGGTTCAATTTACATAGGAGATTCTGCCGGAAATTAGAAAGAAATGTCTTAGTTTCATTTGTAGTCTTGTTACGGTGGTAGCATTCCAAGCTCATGTTGGGCTGGGGTGTTACAATATATGTTGATGCTTTCCTTTGGGCAAAAACCAACATGTTGTGTTGGTCATCTCCGAGTCACAAACGTGAATATGCCATCTCCAAGTCAATGAGTGCATGATGTGGCTTGATGCATGCTGAGCACATGTTATGGTTGGCTGCTTCCTTTTGACGACCTCGACGTGTAGACTCGAGGTAGCGTCGAGCCCATCTTCCGCCTCCTTGTACTCATGTTGGAATCACCAATAGGCACAGTGGCATCGACTCCTGTACCACCTGCGACAGTTCGTCTTTGCCTTCCTCAAATGTGAGAATAAGTAAAGTACAAGCGTTGGGTAGTATGAAATTCTTGTTAAAATTAATGACATGTTCATTAATGAGCAAGTTCACCTGATCTTGTAGTCTCTTGGCACGTGCTCTTGTAATTGGTCCCGTCGGCAACTCGATGCGTATATCTTGAGCATTAGGTAGAGGAGAAGAAAGCGTCGTGGGGATGCCCTCTTCACTTTATATTCTTTTTTTTTTCTATGCATGTTATTTAGTTGCTTCGAATACTTTTAACATGGTAGAAGTAAAATTTTCTCACATAATATTAAGTTAAATTGATGCCCTCCCAATTAGCTACACCATCCAAAGTCATGTATTTTAATGGTAGATCTTGCTAAAGCGGAGTGCCATTAATATTCCTTGACTAAATGGGTTTGTGTCGGACACTTGCACGCATAGCCTTGATTTTACTTGACAAGGTCATCATAACGGTTATGGACCTTGGGGCATAGGGTTGGGTGCCAGAGCATAGAGATGCTGCCCAACAATAAGAGTTATATAGATATATGATTAGCAAAGGGTTGCTTACCAAATTCACTAATCTTCTAGCAGTAATGCCAAAGCTCACTAGTAGATTAACTGATTGTAGGTTTTGAATCACTAAATGTCATAAGAGGGATATAGTATTTAGTGGGAGTATCTTTATTAAATTGTTTAATACAAGTTACTTTTCTTGAATATATGTCTTAGTTTTGCATATTTTATGTTGTAGATCATGGCACCAATTCTTTATGCGCACCTCTGCTTTTGCTTTATGTTTGATACTTGATAAGAAAAAATGAATGGAACAAATTTTGCGGATTGGTCCCGCAACCTAAGAATTGTTCTTAGACAAGCTAAAAAGGAACATGTTCTAGAGGAATTAATTCCAGATGTGCCTGCTAAAAATATTGCTGCTACTCTTAAAAATGACTATAAAAAGGCATGTAATGAGTCCCTTGATGTTAGCTGTCTTATGCTTGCTTCCATGAACTCAGACCTTCAGAAGTAGTTTGAGAACATAGAGGGCTACGATATGAACGTGGCACACAAAGGCTTGTTTGAGACACAAGCAAGAACTGAGAGATATGAGATCTCAAAGAAATTATTTGGGAGTAACCTAGTTGAGGGTAGTCCGGTGAGCCTAAATGTGATCAAGATAGTTGGTTACACACAGAGCTGGAAAAACTTGGTTTTCCACTTAGTCAAGAGTTGACTACTGATTTGATTCTTGCATCGCTTCTGCGCAGCTATGGGCGCTCATTACGAACTTCCATATGAATGGCTTAGACAAGAATCTCACTGAGCTGTATATGATGCTCAAGACTGTAGAGGACAGCGTTAAGAAAAGCAACATTCATGTGATGATGGTGCAAAAGAGTACAAGCTTCAAGAAGAAGGCTATGACTTGGGTGAAAGGAAAGGGCATGTCTAAAGCTTCGGATGGGATCCATACTAATAAGCCCATGCTCAAGACTAAATCCAGCCTGACTCAAGAGGATGAATGCTTTTACTACAAAGAGCTAGGTCATTGGAAGAGGAACTACAAGAAATACTGATCTAAAAAGGAATGGTGGGACTAAACCTTCCACTTCAGGTATTTTATGTTATATATGTTTTTCTTGCTGTTTTTTCTGTTAACTCTTGGTATTTGATACCGGATCGGTTGCTCATATTTGCAATTCGATGAAGAGTATAATAAGGAGTAGGAGAGTTGCAATAGGTGAGATGGATCTTCGCATCCGGAATAAAGCAAGGGTTGCTGCATTGGCCGTTGGGACTTTGCTATTACTTTTGCCCTCATGATTTATTATGGAGATTATGAGATATAACAAATGGATGTCAAAACGGCTTTTCTTAATGGAAACCTAAGTGAGGATGTGTACATGACACAACCTGAAGGTTTTGTCGATCTAAAGAATACTAGTAAAGTGTGCAAACTTCAGAAATGCATTTATGGGTTGAAGCAAGCAACTCGGAGTTGGAATTTGCGTTTTGATAAGGAAATCAAAAGGTTTGGTTTTGTCAAGAACAAAGAACATCCTTGTGTTTACATGAAGGTTGTTTCACCGGTCATGGATATAGGGATATCGAATCAATAATGTGAGCTCATGTTAGAGAACATAGGGCTGGATAGACCCATCATTGAGACACTATTGAGATTGTTATGAATCTTTGTGTCATCAGTTGATCTCAAGTAATGATGATGTATAATTCTTAGACCTGAGATCAGCATGGTTCCCTACATTCGTAATAGCACTCTTAGGGGTTGCCAAACGCTACTCGTAACTGGGTAGTTATAAAGGTAGCTTTTGGGTATGCTATGAAACATGCGGAGGGATGTGACTGGTCGAGATGAGATTTGCCCCTCCTATCATAACAGAAGAGATGTCTCTGGGCCCCTCGTGGTGATCGGATAAAGAAAGTGCATGGCCATGCCACTAGTGGTCGAAGTGTCGATCACATGAAGTTATCCGACACTCGATCGAAAGTATTGAACAGTCCATGGATAACACTTCATCTCACCTGGAGTTCAACCAGACATCGTGAGGCAAAAGGAGAATGCATGAGTAGGTCGCTTAGTTTGATCAATTACAGACTAGTCGTGTGGAGATACGTGTTGGTTGTCGACTGGTCGAACGTAATCACAGAATGGTAAGAACCTGGTCATAGGGAGTTACGAACTGGTCGGGACCAAATACGATATGGTCGTATGGAGATACAAACTAATCATAAGTGATGAGGACCTGATCATAGATCATATTACATCAAGGTTTGTCCGCTATTCTATGTGTATTTGGGAATCGTTATGTGCTGCTAGGTACCGCTAACGACTGGTGGTCAGAAAGAAGTTTCTGAGTCATAACCGATTACACATAAACCTGTGGGGTCGCACACTTAAAGGGCTAGGATCTGTTTTGGATGGTGATCCGAATTCGTATAGGACACGAGTTTCTAATGGGCCTCAAGTTCGAGACCCATCATGGATGCCTATATAAAGAGGGGCGGTGGCATGGGGTAAGGGGAGAGGATGATCTCTCAAAGAACTCCCGAAACCCTAATAGCCACACCTTCTCAACCACGCTGCCGGTGCTAGCCCTCCAGCGCGTGGTGATCCTGCCCCATACGTGTGGATACCTTGGAGGTGTTGTTGCGAAGCATCAGCATTAGGACGATCTGCAACCCGTGATGATCACCGGAGTCGGAGGAGAAGTCGCGTGGTGAGTACGACCACTCGGAGGAGCAGACGCACGGCGAGTACGACCACTCGAAGGAGGAGACACGTCATGGGTATGACTACGACTGCATCAACTCGCTACAATGACTCTACTTCCGCTACGAGTCGGCACGTCTAGCGGTAATCTCGTGATCTATTACTAGCGGTGGTTCCTTGGTTGCGCAGTATTTTTTTTATTTGTGCTATCGTAGCATTGCTGCGTTCCCTTCAACATGATGGTGGGAATTGTCGGATAATAGTATGTCTTTGATGAAATGGACGATCATTAAATTGTTTAGGTTGCTAAACTCATTGGATTATTTGGTCTCAATGGATTAATCCAATTGTGTAGGGAGAGAAAGTTTAGGGTGTGTTCGATTGTTGGCTTAGTGGATAATAATCTGGAATTTTTTTTATTTAATTGACTACTCAATAATACTTATATGCTAGCGGGAAAGCAAATAGAGAAAGTAATATAAGCTATTCCATGATGGAATAATCGCCAATTGTTTATGATAGCCTATGATTTGGAATTAGTGTGCACTAAATTAGTGTTGATCATTGCTAACAGATGAATGGTGGAAATTTAAAAGTAATCTATGTATATGTGTTATGCGATGATGACTTGGGGCAGCATGCCCTTGTTAAAAGAGGTTTACTTCGATAAGGTGGTTGTGCATTAGATGTTCTCTTGAACAAGTTGATTGTTGCAATCTTATTGAAAAAAAATATTTTGAAATAAGTTGTTGTGTTCTTTTGGAAAGGGTTATGATGGGATAGTTGGCTATGATGATTCATGCTAAGAGTATATAATGATGAGGTTAGTAAGACTGTGAGTATGAGATGATGAGGGTAGTGTTGATTCTTTTATAAGTAAAGGAATTTGATCGTCTTTCGTGATATCGTTTAAATGAAATATTTTGAGTTTTGAACTCACGATCTTTTGGAGTTTAGGATTTATGTGGTAGTTGAAATTAGTTCGATCATGGTGATGTGTTGGAATGTTCTGCTGGTTCTTAAGTGATTCAAGTGATTTAGACTTAAACGCTCTTCTTGTATGAGTTGGCAGAATGGCATGGTAATCAAAGAAAAAAATTCCTTTAGTAAAGGAAAGAGTCTAGTAGAAGTATTTGAGGATGGAGTTAGGCTTTGTGATTTGCAACTTATTGAGGTGCGCTTAACTTTATGTCATTGTCGCTTAATAGTTTCTTGAGCTTCAATAGACTTGTTTTATTCTTATTCGTTGAGGGTTGAAATTCGCTTCTAGTGGGATTTATGCACTCAACTGTGGTCTCGACTTCCGTTTTTCGACATCTTGGCTATTGGACTATTTCCCTTGGTCTTATGTCTACTGCGAGTGGTAAACGTTTTTTTATGTGCTTAAACTTGTTTCCATATATATCTTCTTTTGAGAAAGGATTAACCGATTCATGTTGCAATATCTTTTAGGATGTATAATGACAACTTGATAGTGGTGGTCAAGTACATAATTTTGGTGAGACTGTAGGTGTCAAGTTGTTTGAGATTCATTGAGCGAAAAATTGATTTTTTGGAATAATTCTCAGTGATGATTTGATTTAAATAGAATGTTTGTTTGTTGAGCTAACTGATTACATTGTTGCAACTAGTAAAACCTATAGTAAATTGTGGTTCAAGAACTTTTAGTTTATTTTGATAGAACATTAGAATTATCGGAGGTATGAGAATCTTGATCAATTTTATTAGAGTATCGTGATTGGGTACTTTACAAGGTTGAGTAGGAGGATTATGACGGTGTAGTTAATGAGATTAGAATTGCGAAGAAGTCTAACCGTTATGACAATTATTGGGATAGTAGGGAATGTTGAATTATTGCTAGGTATGACTTGGCTTCAGTGAGTAACCCTCCAGGAGTTAGAGATTGTGTACTCAAGTGTTTAGTATTCGTCCTCCATGATGGAGTGGTTGTATCCCAACATCTATCTCGAATCAATCCATGCAAGATTGCTCAAGTTGATTCTGTTTATGTTGTTGCTCTCTATTTTATAATTTTGGGGTTTTCCTTGATTCACGTCTTTTGTTTTGATTTCTGACATGGATCTTGCTTGCTGTAATATATGGGAATACATCTAAGATCATCTTGACCATCTTTAACCCATGAGCAAGCTTTTGGATCATACTTTGGTTTTTACTCGGTTTTGGACCAATTTTCACTCAAACGGAAAAATGTCAGAACTTTGACAAAGATCTTAGCGATATTTGATTGGAATAGGTTCCCGACATCCCATAGAAGGTGTGTTCCATGTTTCGTGAAGTTTGGAGTTGTGGATCAAAAGTTAGAACTATTTGTGGTTTCGTTTTCGGACTGATTTTACTGTTCATCGTGCTCGAGGTCAGACCGCCCAAGTTGAGAGGTCAGACCGCCCAACTCCTTGAGATTTATGTTTCTGATGATTTTGGTTGTTTTGCTTTGGGGTTTCAATTGGATTCAATACAAGTCTTCTGTTATACTTATACTTTGATCTTCATAGCTCTCATAACTATTGGAGTGAAAAGACGTGTTGAATCCGATCAAGGTGAAAAAGAGATCGTGCTCCTATTCACCCCCCTCTAGTCACAGTTTTGGTAAATCACGAGGACAGCAGCTCGGCGGTGTCATGCGGCATGGTGCACAGCGGCGCGACATCGATACCGAGGTGAGGTTGCATGCAACCGGGCCATGCATGCACGAGGCAGAGGTCGACGACGGCGATGCGGAGCCGGTATGACATGTTGCGCCCAAGCGTGGCATGGCGTGGGCATTCGAGAACAGCGGCGCAAAGACGAGGGCAAGGTCTTTGTTTATCTTACTATATTCCGCTGCCACTTTAAGTGTTTTATTGAATTTGGCCGGTCGGCCCTTTTTTAATCGATGTAGACTTGAACTATTATGATGTATGTCTTTCATTATTTCTTTGTATGAATGTTATATGTCTATGATTGACGTTGATGAGGGTATGTGCTTGTTGGTCACTAATCTTGGGAGTAAACACGAGACACATACCCGCTATTGTGAATTCCATTTTAACTCGTTTAAATGTAGACTTGGACCATTAGAGAACCGGTCATCATGTAATGCTCGCAGAGGAGCAGTATGCATGATCACCGAGGCTCTAGTTTCGGTCGAGCCTCCTCACTTAGATGGAGTTAAGGTGGAATTCATTCACTTGAGGCCCAGAGTTATTTTCATAAGACCGGAAAGGCCTTGGTCTTACAAAAATAACCCGGGGGTCCTCACACCATGTTTAGTTGTGATCAACCTTGAAAGCTTCTATTGAGTTTTTTTGCATAACGTGCTGATGAGGACATCCCTCCTTCGGATACACGCACTACACAAGACCCTCCAGATCTGGGTGCTGAACTACACGGTCCTATGACAAGAGCTAGAGCACATCACTTAATCGATCAGGTAAAGTCGTTTCTAGGGCTGAGTGTATTATTTGAGAACTCTATGATGCTGCCTAATGGAGATGATTTACTTGTACTCGGGAATCTAGGACTACGACCGGGCTCAAGAAGGTCTACGATCATCGCAAGAAGATCTACGACCACTACAAGAAGACCTACGACTAGTTGATTCGATTGGAGCAATCTACGACCAGAAACGCGAGCACAGTACTCGTTGGACACAATCTACGACCAAAGATAGCATGGACTCCTCAAGACCACCCTTGGACCACCCCTACGACCGGATCTTCGACTGTAAATACGCAACACAAGGTGTTTGCGTCACCGTTTGGAAACTAATAAGACTTTGTAAACGTAACGAGGTCGGAGTCCGTGTTGTGTACGCTTTCATCCCACTACCGCACAACCCTAGGTCGACCTCCTCATGTTCCCCTATAAATATCTGATGTCGCCATAGTTTAGAGGCGGGTTTTCTTAGATTATTCGCCAATTGCGGTTTGCGAGACATCGGTTTGAGGAACCCCACTTGTAAACTTCATCCATATCCGCAATACAATTGATTGCATCTACCTTGTTCTTGTGAGTTGCTTCGATTGCTTGCATGAACAATAACCTTCGTGGTAAGGTCGATCGCGTGCAAGCGTGGTTGATAACGACAGCGTGCGGGTGTAGCGGTGCGAGGTGACGATCCGTTGGTCGGAAGCCTCAAAGCGCCAACGCCCTCACGACGAACCAAATCGAACCTATCGGAAGATCGGGCGTAGTGATTCATCAAGTGGTATCGAGGCGAAGGTTGCCCGTTAGGAAATTTCATTTATTCCCTTTTGTTAGTTGTGTTCCCTCACCTAGAGTCCAGAAAAACGGCCCTACAAAAAGTTTTAGATCGTAATTATTCCGCTGTCCAAACCACTTTGTGCCTTTCGCAATTTTGTTTTCGCCGCATTGTTGAGTTCGAGTCCATCGTCGGTGTCTTTGTTGTTTGCTTAGAGTAGCATTCTTGGTCTCTAGTCGCTGATGTCCGCCCGCCGATGCAACCATCCATCCTGGACGCACGACCTCCTTTTTCGAGCGACACCCATTCTACCATCCACTCAGGAACTACCACCTGGTCGGATTCGATCCCCGGGTCGGATTCCGTAGCCGCAACTGTGGATATCATGAGGATATGCTCCAGATCTTAGGATGATGTGACAATTGGCAATGGCGTTAACGGTTTGTCGTTTCACGGGTTTTCGACAAAGTTTCAGAACTGTTCAGACATTCTGGACAGGGGCGGTCCGACCAGCCATAGCATGGCGGTCCGACCGTTCCCAAATCGGTCGGACCGGCCATGTGCGCGTGACCGGACGGATGATCAAAAGTGGTCAAAACAGGCTGGGCCAAAAATAGAGGGTGTAGGCAAGTGAGGGGATCCCAATGCACTTGGTCTCATAATTTTTGGAGTCTCCAGTCAAAAGTTCTATTGGTTTAAAGTTTCCAGTAGGTTTTGGATTTCCAGGGGTTGAAAATCGGCTAAGTCCTTACGGGCGGTCGGACCGGCCTATGGCCGGCGGTCCGACCGGCAAGGCCGGCGGTCAGACCGGCCCTGAGGGGCGGTCTGACCGGTTGTCACTTGAACGTCGGCCTTTGTGGCGGCGTTGTTCGTTGGTTAGGTCAAAGTCATGAGTTTCAGTGCATATGTGTTGCATGATGCATGTTTTGACTAACGTGGGTCAAGTTGCGAAGAACTTGTTCCCGGTTTTGATTTGCTTGTCTATTGTTGTGCAGGTTGCTTGGTGGTCAACGACGGTCAACGGCGAGGATGATCGGGACGAGGCTTGGAGAGCTGAGGTCCAGAACGATCGACGATGCCGGGTGAGGTAAATGAAATCAAGTATGGTGCAGAATGGACAAGGATGACCGAACGGACAGTTCGGTGCGACTGGTTTGATCAAGCGGCGTGGGAGTCGGTGCAAGTGCCATGGTGGTTTCGGTGGGAGCCGGATGGGAGAGACTTGCCGACATGGAGAGAGCCGTTGATCAACCTACACGTGGCGGAGCATGCGAAGTGCTTCGCGAAGATGGACTCGGTCTTCGGAGAAGGACCGAGAAGGGGTATTTTGGTAATCTTACCAAATATCACTTTGGTGACCTTTTGCCTACCCACGGCGCAAGACGGCGCAAGAGAAGTGGTTTAGGTCAAGAGGTGTTGTAGACAGCGCTTTAAAATGCGTGCGTGTGTGACCCGTTTGTGTTGGGCCTTAACGGGAGCCCATTTAAGTTAGAACTTCTAGAAGGTCTAAATCTCCACTATAAATAGAGGAGGGAGGTGGCTGCACCCCTTCAACCCTTTTATCATTGTTGAAACCCTAGTTTTGGCTTAGGGAGAGGATTAGTGGAGGTTAGGGTTCTAGAGAGTTGTGATTTGATTTTGTGCTCTTGGATTGAGCTTTGTCCTCCATTGATGGAGTGGCTGTAAACCCAAACCCTATCAAATCAATCCAAAGAAAGCTTTGATCAAAGATGTGTCTCTTTGCCTTTCTTCTCTTTATTTGGTGATTTTGAGTCTTTCTTTGATTCGCATGTTTTTGATTGATTTCTTTACATGATCTAGCTTGCTGTGACATGTGGGAACACATCTAAGATCATCTTGATCATCAATCACCCACGAGCAAGTTTTTGGATCTAGTTTTCGTTTTGACTCGCTTTTGAACCATCCATCTCTCAAACTGAAAAAGGTCGTAACTTTTCCATGGATCTCCATGATCTTCGATTGGAATAGGTTCCTGACATCCTAGAGAAGGTGTGTTCCAAGTTTCATGATGTTTGGAGTTGTAGATCAAAAGTTAGACCTATTTGCAACTTCGTTTTTCGGGCTGATTTCACTGTGTCATCGGTGGAGGTCGACCGCCCTACAGAGGTCGATCCGCCCATGGACCGGCGGACCGCCCTTGAGTAGAGGTCGACCGCCCTACACTTAGGAAATTAAGTTTCGTTGATTTTGGTTGTTTTGCTTCGGGTTTTGATTGATTCAATCCTAGTCTTCATTTGTCTTGGTATATCGATCTTCATAGCTTCTATAGCTATTGGAGTGAAATTTGTGTTGAATCTAATCTTGGTTGAAAAAGTGAGTGTGCTCCTATTCACCCCCCCTCTAGTCGCCTTTTTGGTCCAACAAATGGTATCAGAGCCCGGTTAGTTCAATCTTGATCTTAACCGGTCACTGAACTTGGCGATGGATAAGTACTCCACCAAGCCGCATATCTTCGATGGGCACGACTATGCCTATTGGAAGAATCGCATGCGAGTCTTCCTTGAGAGCGAAGGACAAGCTATATGGGAGGTTATTCGAGCCCCGCTCGTTCTTCCCGGTTGTTACGCTGGCCTTCATGTTTCCCTCTTGGCTAACAACAATAAGGCAAAGAACCTCTTGTATGGTGGGCTTGGTAGACGGAGTATGATCGAATTTGCAATCTTGAGATCTGCGACGAGATTTGAAACACCTCAAACCTACCATGATGGTTCGTCCCAAATCAAGAAAGCACGCTGCATACTATAAGCGTGAATATAACAAATTCGAGATGCGTCCTGGAGAGAGCATCGATGACATTTTCAGTCGCTTCAACAAAGTGATTAATCAGATGAAGGCTGTTGGAATTGAATATTCTCAGTCTGAAAATGCCACCCACCTCTTGGCTGCAATCAACACCAAGGAGTGGGAGATAAAGGCTACCGCCATTGAGGAGAACGTCAACCTCTCTGATCTGACTTTGGAGCTGCTCTATAGCAAGCTCAAGACTCATGAGATCAAGAGAATTGATCATCCCAAGAAGGAAAACATGGCCTTGGTAGCAGACCCGCTCAAGAGAGCTTCGATGGGTCTTTTGAGTCTTCTTCCGGATTTTCGCTTGCTGGTTTATCCGCAATCCATGAAGAGGAGTTTGAGAGTCTTCCCGAGGCCGAGTTAGCCCTCATAGTCCAGAAAAGCCACACGGGCCTATAACAATATGAGAAACAAAAAGAGAGGAGGTCCCGTGACTTGCTATGAGTGTGGTGAGCTTAATCACATCCGGGCAAACTGCCCCAAGTTGAAAGGAAAGAGCAACCACAAGGAAGGAAAGCCAGCTTGGAAGAAGCCTCAATGGAACAAATCAAGATTTGATGTCGCTAAGTCGACAAAGGCGACTCACGGGTTCTTGCCGCTTTTGGGAACAATCCTTAAGCGATGTGGACTCCGGGAGCGAGGATGACAAGGAGGAGGAGATCCCTCAAGACAAGAAGAAGGGGAAGGCCAAGGACTTCACCGGCGTTTGCTTCATGGCCGACTCCAACGACGTCGACGACGATGAGGTACCTCTCTCCTATGATGTCCTTTCTGATAGATGCGAAACTATCTTTGAGCAACTCATGAGCCAGGATAAGGCGTTAGAGTATATCATGGCTAGGAACAAGGACTTAGAGTCTCAAGTAGATAATTTGACTTTAGAACTTGCAAATACTAAGACTCTTGAATCTGATGAATGTTCTTCCTGCCATGCTCTACACTCAGAATTTGCTAAACTGCAATCTGCTCATGATATTGCTTTACAACAACTTGAAAATGCTAGGGCTGAGCTAGTTGAGGTTAAATCTGCTCCTTGTGAAAAATGCTTAGAATCTAGCAAGTTGGTTGCTTCGTGTCTTTATTGATTCTAGCCTTTGCTCTTTTGCATTGAACGCGAACATGAAGTTAAAGATATCTTAGAAGCGTTAGAGCTAAATATGCCAAGCTTAAGGACAAGATTGAGTCTTCTACATGTGCTTCATGTCCCGCTCTTAAACTTGAAATTGCTTTATATAAGGAAAAATATGCTAGAGCTATTAAAGGCAAAACTTGTGAGTCATGTGTTAATCTTGAAAAAGAAAATGCTTATCTTAAGGATACCTTAGAAAATTTTTCTAAAGGTAAGAAACAATTAAACATGATTCTGGATAAATCTAAGACTCCTTATAAGAAGCAAGGATTAGGATACAACTCTGTCCAAGATAATTCTAAGCCCAAAGTAACTCAAGTCTTGGAAAATGGGTTAGTTGAATTTAGAACCCAACCTCGCAAAAACTATTTTTAAATCATGGGTTTGCCCAAACCTCTGTTAAGTCAAAGGGTGCTTCTCCCAAAGGTATCAAGTACCATTGCACCTATTGCAAGAAGAATGGGCATTTGGTTGAGTTTTGTTGGCGAGGTTGAAAAATGATAAGAAAAATTTTGCTAGAATTTCACTCAATCAACCTAGAGCTTTTACGAGACATGGTAATGTAGAAAGAAGAAACCTGTTTAGGATTTGTGTCACATGCTCATCATCATGTTCCTAGACAGATAACTCTTATGTTAAAGTAACCATTGCTCATAATGTAACTTCAAACTTAATCAAGGATAGCATACGCTTTGCATACTACTCATGAGACGTGTGTCTCAATCTCGGGTTCCCAAGTCTTGTTTAACTAACCCCAGATTGAGACACATCGTTCTTCCAGGCCTTGATTTTCGTGGATTACCGCGAAAGAGGAAGGACACGTGGTTCGTCGACTCACTGCTTCACGCCACATGACCGGAGACTCAAGATGGTTCACCTCCTTCACGCGGTCGACGGGTGATGAATTCATCACCTTTGGAGATGATAGGCAAGGGCGGATTGAAGGAACGGATCGATCGGGGTGAACGACAAGTTCATCCTCAAGGACGCCGCCCTTGTGGACAAGCTAAGGTTTAATTTACTTTCTCGTCTCTCAACTTCTTGATGATGGCTATGAGACTAGATTTAAGAAAAATGCTTGTCGGTGCTTGATTCATTTGGTGAGCTTGTTTTGGGATTACTAGAGTTGCTAGGATCTTTGGCCGATTTTTCCAATCTCTTTGGTTCTCTCAAATGCTTAATTTCATCTTCTTCTTCCGAGTTCGCTTTGCACCGCTGTTTAGGGCACATTGGTTTTGATCATCTGACGCGAGTTAGCAACCTTGAGCTCATGAGAGGTTTGCCCAAACTCAAAGCCGTCAAGGATGTCAGATGTGTGCCACAGAGGCATGGCAAGCAAGTTGCCGCCACACCCACAAGTGACTATGGTCATGACCGACGGACCGACACGCTTGCTTCATATGGATACCGCTGGTCCCGCTTAGGTTCTCGGCCGATTGGTGGAAAATGGTACATTCTTGTCATAGTCGATGATTTTTCTAGATACACTTGGGTGTTCTTTCTTGCTTCGAAGGATGAAGCTTTTGATCATTATCATGATCTTGTTCTTCGTTTGGCTTCTGAACTTCCGAGTGCCTTGAGAGCGATCCGCAGGACAATGGCACGGAGTTCAAGAATGCATCTTTTGCTTCCTTTTGCCGAAGGCGAATTGAGCATCGCCTCTCTCCCACACGTCCCTCAACAAAATGGCGTTGTGGAAAGGAAGAACATGACCCTAGTCGAGATGGCTAGGACGATGCTAGATGAGTATAGCTCACTGAGGAGGTTTTGGGCCGAAGCTATTTCTACTGCTTGCCATAATGCAAATCGTGTCTTTTGAGACCGTCTTTGGGCAAGACTCCTTATGAGCTTCGTTTTGAGAAAACCCTCTGTCTCGCACTTTCGAGTCTTTGGATCCAAGTGTTTTATTCTCAAGACAGAAACCTAGATAAATTTGAGTCAAGAACTTTGATGGTTTATTTCGGGTTATCCCGCACATTCAAGGGTTTTCGAGTTTTAATGTTGAAACTAACTCGTTCAGAGACATGCAATGTCACTTTTGATGAGACTAGCCCCGAGTTAGATCGGATATTTCGTGATACACAGTGACAGAGTATATTTGTAGAGGAAGATGATGATGGACTCGATGATACTCTTCCACTGCGCTTTGTTGACATTCCGATTCTGCACAAGAACCCGCCGTGACTACTTCGCCTTCGGTTGAGGCACTGTTGCATCTTCATCATCGCAGCATACTGAGGTCGAAGAGGTACTTTCTTCCCGGTGCGCCACTTCACATTCAAAAGCAAAGATCCGCCGGATCGGATGATAGGTAATATCCATGAACGAGTCACTCGCCTGGTATCATGATCCAAACCTCTATTCTCATTCTCGCTTTTGTAGCTTCTTTTGAACCCCGCGATATATCACATGCTTTATCCGATTCGAGTTGGGTCAATGCCATGCATGAGGAGTTAGAGAATTTTGAGAGGAATAAGGTCCGAACCTAGTAGAACCTCCTAGTGGTCATAATGTTATAGGAACCCACTGGGTCTTCAAAACAAACAAAATGAGGATGGTTACGTGATTAGAAACAAGGCTAGGTTGGTAGCTCGTGGTTTAGCCAAGTTGAGGGGTTAGATTTTGATGAGACCTTTGCTCCTGTTGCTAGACTAGAAGCTATTCGCATTCTACTTGCATTTGCTGCTTCTAAGGGCTTTAGATTATATCAGATGGATGTTAAGAGTGCCTTTCTGAATGGTTTCATAGAGGAGGAGGTTTATGTTAGGCAACCCCCAGGCTTTGAGAATCCCAAAAACCCACATCATGTCTTGAAGCTGTCCAAAGCCTTGTATGGTCTTAAACAAGCCCCTAGAGCCTGGTATGATAGGCTTAAGACCTTCTTGCTTAAGAATGATTTTGAGATGGGTAAGGTAGACAAGACCTTGTTCATTCTTAGGCGTGGCAATGATTTCTTACTTGCTCAGATTTACGTTGATGATATTATCTTTGGTGGTTCTTCTCATGCTCTTGTTTCCAGCTTTTCTGAGACTATGTCCAGGGAATTTGAGATGAGCATGATGGGAGAGCTCAATTACTTTCTGGGGCTTCAAATCAAGCAATGTAAGGAAGGGATCTTCATCCATCAGACGAAGTATACTAAGGATCTGCTCAAACGCTTCGACATGGGTGACTGCAAGCCGATCGCCACTCCCATGGCGACTTCGACTGCTTTGGATCCAGATGAGGAAGGAGAAGCCGTGGATCAACGCGAGTACCGCAACATGATCGGCTCCCTCCTGTACCTGACGGCCTCAAGACCGGACATCCACTTCACAGTCTGCCTCTGCGTGAGGTTTCAGGCGTCTCCAAGAACTTCCCATCGCCAAGCTGTTAAACGCATATTTAGGTATTTACACTCTACCCTCCAGTATGGCATTTGGTACTCCTGCTCTTCTTCTTTGTCCATTCGGGGGTTTTCGATTCGATTTTGCGGTCAGTCGGCTTGATAGAAAGAGTACCTCGCACTTGTCACTTCCTAGGCACTTCTCTTGTCTCTTGGTCTTCTAGGAAGCAGTCCTCCGTTGCACAATCATCACTGCTGAGAGGTTGAATATGTAGTCAAGCTAGTTGTTTGTAGTCGATTTTGTTAGTGTTCCTCTTTCTCGCGATAACACTTCGCTATTAACATTGCTAAGAACCCTGTGCAACACTCTAGGACCAAGCACATAGACATTCGCTATCACTTCCTTAGAGACCATGTCGAGAAGGGTGATATTGTGCTGCACTTCGTGGAGTCCGAGGCTCAACTGGCTGATATCCTCACCAAACCTTTAGACCCAACTAGGTTTGCCACCTTGAGAAGCGAGTTAGGGGTAATTTATCCCTATGGGTTGGTTTGAGGGGGAGTTCGATCTTTTCTGATCTTACCTTGTTCTTTTGATCTTTTATTGTTCTTTTTCTGAACTTGTTGATCTTTTTGAACTTTTTAGGTTTTTAGGCTTTTTATTGCATCTCATTGTATCATATTGCATTCATATGAAAAATACATCAAGTGGTTTGAAAAATCCAAAAAGATGCATTGTAATATAAAATTTTCTGCTTATCTTTTAAAATTGATGAAGCTTTGCCTATTACCCTTTGGAGCCTTAGTATTTCAATTCTTGCTCAATGCCTTGTCTAGTTATTTGACTTGCTAGAATTATCATGCTTTTACATGTGTAGCTAAGTCTTTACTATATGAGCTAGAACTTTAAAACAACTCAAACTAAAAATTGCAATTTGTGGATGTTTTAGCGAGTTGCGCAATTAGTGCTCCTTTTATGACATTGGCCCTGTCAGAATTGCTTTGTTAGTTCTTTGATCTAAAATTGACCATTACTTGAGCTTTTGTGTTCTTGAGATTCTAAAATTGCTCTTGTAAAAAATGAAAAATCAAGATTGTCTTATGCTTAAAATGTGCCAAACTACTCTTACGAGACTGCTTGTCAGATGACATGAACTTGGAGATAGTTTGATGATCCAGACGATCTCATGGGGATTGCTTGTCAGAAATGACATGAACCTCAAGATTTGTCGCCTTGGTAGAAGCTTAGAAAGAGTTTGTGGATGGCTCCTAGTCCAGGATCTTCTTTACTAAGATATACCTTTAATCAACTTCTGGTCGAAGCTTAGGATGAGTTTGTGGATGGCTCCTAGTCCAGGATCTTGTCACTAAGTTAGATCATTAGTCAACTTCAATATTCAATGCATATGTGAAAACTGTTGACAAATGGGCTTTTGAGAAATACTGAGCAAAATGATTCAATACAGGACCTGATTGACTCTTAATGTGGTCTTTGTTAGATTTTTGATCTCACTTTGACATTTTGACATGGCCAATTTCATTTTAGGATCCCTGTTGATGAACTTGCTGAATTTGAAGCTTTGCTTAAATTGATCAAATCTATTGCTTTACTTTTGAGCCTTTGTGCTTAGCTTTGATATATATGTCTTACCATGATCTTGCTAGCACTGGTCAGCTTGATATGTTGTTTGTGCAATATTAGAAATGTCAGCTAGCTCTTTGGGTAATCTCCAAAGCTTCTTGTAATCAAAATTGAAAAATACAAAAATGAAGCCACCCATTGCACTTCATGCATACTTTTTTTTGCTTCTTTCTTCATTCTCGCAATTATTATCTCCGATGAGAGGAAGGCGTGATTCCTTGATGACTCCATTGTCAAAGGGGAGAAGATTATACAAAGGGGAGAAAGTTGGAGAATTTGAAATTTTCTGAAATCCGAGGATCATAGTGAGGGGGAGTTCTTGAATTGTATTCTTATCGTCTTATTGACTCTTCTGAACTTGAATTGCTTTTATTACTCCTCACAATGATCAAAGGTCAATTGAACAATTGTTCTTTCATTTGGACCTTAAGTGAGATTTTGACTTTTATGGAAATCAAAGTTTTTATGCTTTCTTTTGCCTTATCTCACTTGCCTATGCTATTCTGATGCCAGCTTGGTCATTTCCATTGCTTTCTCTTGCTTATGGACCAAGTTGTGCCTTTGTGCGAAAACGAAAGTATTTTACTTTTCAAACCTCCAAATTACATTTTTCGATTATTGCCAATGTGTTCATCAAGGGGAGATTGTGGATATCATGAGGATATACTCGGATCTTAGGATGATGTGACAATTGGCAATGGCGTTAACGGTTTGTCGTTTCACGGGTTTTCGACAAAGTTTCGAACTGTTCGTACATTACGGGACGGGCGATCCGACCGCCATAGCATGGCGGTCCGACTGCTCCAAATCGGCGGACCGGCCATGTCGGCGGCGGTTGTACCGCGTGTGATCAAAAGTGGTCAAAACAGGCTGGGCCAAAAATAGAGGGTGTAGGCAAGTGAGGGGATCCCAATGCACTTGGTCTCATAATTTTTAGAGTCTCCAGTCAAAAGTTCTATTGGTTTAAAGTTTCCAGTAGGTTTCGGATTTTTAGGGGTTGAAAATCGGCTAAGTCCTTTACGGCGGTCGGATCGCCTATGGCGTGGGCCGGTCCGACAAAAGCGGGCGGTCGACCGCCCGACCAGGGGCGGCCCGACCGGTTATCACTTGAACGTCGGCCTTCGTGGCGACGTTGTTCGTTGGTTAGGTCAAAGTCATGAGTTTCAGTGCATATGTGTTGCATGATGCATGTTTTGACTAACGTGGGTCAAGTTGCGAAGAACTTGTTCCCGGTTTTGATTTGCTTGTCTATTGTTGTGCATGTTGCTTGGTGGTCAACGACGGTCAACGGCGAGGATGATCGGGACGAGGCTTGGAGAGCTGAGGTCCAGAACGATCGACGATGCCGGGTGAGGTAAATGAAATCAAGTATGGTGCAGAATGGACAAGGATGACCGAACAGACAGCCGGTCGCGACCGGTTTGATCAAGCGGCGCGAGCTCGGTGCAAGTGCCATGGTGGTTTCGGTGGGAGCCGGATGGGAGAGACTTGCCGACATGGAGAGAGCCGTTGATCAACCTACACGTGGCGGAGCATGCGTAGTGCTTCGCGAAGATGGACTCGGTCTTCGGAGAAGGACCAAGAAGGGGTATTTTGGTAATCTTACCAAATATCACTTTGGTGACCTTTAGCCTACCCACGGCGCAAGACGGCGCAAGAGAAGTGGTTTAGGTCAAGAGGTGTTGTAGAGCGGCGCTTTAAAATGCGTGCGTGTGTGACCCGCTTGTGTTGGACCTTAACGGAGCCCATTTAAGTTAGAACTTCTAGAAGGTCTAAATCTCCACTATAAATAGAGGAGGAGGTGGTGCACCCTTCAACCCTTTTATCATTGTTGAAACCCTAGTTTTGGCTTAGGGAGAGGATTAGTGGAGGTTAGGGTTCTAGAGAGTTGTGATTTGATTTGGTGCTCTTGGATTGAGCTTTGTCCTCCATTGATGGAGTGGTCAAACCCAAACCTATCAAATCAATCCAAAGAAAGCTTTGATCAAAGATGTGTCTCTTTGCCTTTCTTCTCTCTATTTGGTGATTTTGAGTCTTTCTTTGATTCACATGTTTTGATTGATTTCTTTACATGATCTAGCTTGTCGTGACATGTGGGAACACATCTAAGATCATATTGATCATCAATCACCCACGAGCAAGTTTTTGGATCTAGTTTTCGTTTTGAGTCGGTTTTGAACCATCCATCTCTCAAACTAAAAAAGGTCGTAACTTTTCCATGGATCTCCATGATCTTCGATTGGAATAGGTTCCTGACATCCTAGAGAAGGTGTGTTCCAAGTTTCATGATGTTTGGAGTTGTAGATCAAAAGTTAGACCTATTTGCAACTTCGCTTTTCTGGTGATTTCACTGCTCATCAGTTTGGAGGTCGACCGCCTCTACGTGAGGTCGACCGCCCATGGACTGGTCAGACCGCCCTTGAGTAGAGGTCAGACCGCCCTACACTTAGGAAATTAAGTTTCGGTTGATTTTGGTTGTTTTGCTTCGGGGTTTTGATTGGATTCAATCCTAGTCTTCCATTGCATCGGTATATCGATCTTCATAGCTTCTATAGCTATTGGAGTGAAATTTGTGTTGAATCTAATCTTGGTTGAAAAAGTGAGTGTGCTCCTATTCACCCCCCCCCTCTAGTCACCTTTTTGGTCCAACAGCAACAGAACTAGCCCAAGTTCAGAGAAAGAGAGAGAGAGAGAGTATCTTTTAATTACCTATTTACCCCTGCTCTCCGAAAAAAGTTTACGACCCAATCACCTCATCGGATCCAGAAAAGGTAACAGAAGAATTTTTGGGCTTGGGTCACGTTTGCAAAAAAAAAGAGGAAGCAAAAAGTGTAAAAGAAAAGAAAAGAAGCAAAAAGTGCAAAAGAAAAGAAGAAGAAGCAATTCGACCACCCCTAGTGGTCTACGATCAGTTCCAGCCTTGCATCCTTTGGACTCCTTTGTATCGAGTCCTTGTTCGATCAGTATTGTGCTAGGGCTAGGGGCACTTTTAGACCAGCAACTGTGACGAGTACTGTGGGCTTTGGTTCAGCTTTGCTAACCTAATTTCATTATTGCTATTCCTTGCTACTAAACATTGCCTGTCCGAGCTCCACATACTTTCGACCCTCAGATTGGATCCTCGCATTCGCCCCCGCCGTGATCGTACATCCCACCTTCGCCGAATTGACCACCTGCTGTAATTTGGTAAGAAACTCATAAGAGCTTGGTAAGACGCTTGAGAGTGTGTGATTCCACCCTCCGACCACCTAATAGTGATAGGGATAATACCTTTGTGTTGTCTTTTGTCTCCTACTAACCATGTCAGGTGAAGGATTGGATGCGCAAGAGTGTGTTTTGAGGGAAGAGCTCATGACGCTATTGGATGAACAACGCACTACCGTTAATGAGGACATCGACAGGAAGCTTCAAGCTACCACGATCACATTACAACGCTCAATCAACGATAGTATTGCGGCGCTCACTACACGCCTCGAAAGAATGGTGAACCGACCACCAAACGTTGGTCGTGTGGAACCTCATGGTGCAACCCATGACCATGAGTTTGATAATGATAATGAGATGCACGACCACGACGCCTTTGATGCACGACAACGGAACCGACCGAACTTCAACCGTCAAGGTATGAGAGGTAATAATGTTCAGCAACATAATGCACGTGTTAATGATGATCCATATGCTAAAGTTAAGTTCTCTATACCATCTTTATGTGCTTGTGATGCTGAAATATATCTAGATTGGCGGATGACTGGTAGAATGTAAATTGAATGCTCACGTAGTTCCCGAAGTGCATAGAGTTAGGCAAGCCACAAGTGAATTTAAAAGCTTTGCCATCATTTGGTGGAATAGGGTATGCACCGAAGGATTAGCGCCTACTACGTGGGATGGTTTAAAGGTTGCTATGCGTAACAGATTTGTCCCACCTTCTTTTAAACGTGATTTGCGTAATAAATTGTAGCGCTTAAACCAAGGTAATAGATCCATAGAAGAATATTATCAGGAGCTACAAATTAGCATGTTGCGTTGTGATATCATTGAGGATGAAGAAGTCGCAATGGCACGCTTTATGGAGGATTAAGATGTGAAATTCGTGACATGGTGGATTACAAAGAATACGATAGCGCCCTAGATTGTTCCAACTTGCATGTTTGGCGAAAAGGAATTGTAGGGACGACAACGAGAGCCAAGGAACAACTTTGGGAGCATGTCTACACCACGACCGATCTTTGGGCAAGCAAAAAGCCCCACCTTCACCTACACTGCTGCCCCCTCCACGAGTAGGGTGCGTTCAGACACCTCCGACCACATCACATGCACCCGAGGTAAGTAAACTTACTAGTGTGCACCACCAAGAGTTCTTCGTCGGTTGCTTCCATTTGGTCGTACCACTTCGGATTGTGTGCCACCGCTGCAAGGGAATGGGGCACGCTATGAGGGATCCGCCCGGTCAATGAGCATACCTTGCCACCAAAGACGGTGGTTATGTAAGTACTAGTGATATTGAGGACAAATATGTACTTGCGGCTAACATTGCGGTGGAGGAGATGAGATAGACGGTGATGCTTGATGATGTAGAGGAACAAGTAGGCTGCTTTGACACCGAGTATCATGTGAGCCTTGTTGCGAACGAGTCTTTGAGCGCACAAGTGGAGAGAGCGGAGCAAAATCAACGGCACAACTTGTTTCAGACCAGATTTCTCGTGAAGGACAGAGCCTGCAGAGTCATCATTGATGGAGGGAGTTGCAACAACCTTGCAAGCTCCGAGATGGTCGAGAAGCTTGGCTTGACCACACAACCACACCCATCCCTACTACATCCAATGGTTCAATTCGTGTGGTAAATTAAAGGTACACAAAGTTGTGAAAGTGCAATTTTAGCGTGTAATTACAAAGATAGTTCGACTTTGATATCGTGCCTATGCAAGCATGCTCTTTGTTGCTCGGAGACCTTGGATATATGACAATGATGTTTTGCACCATGGTAGAGCTAATATCTACTCATGTTCACATAAGGGTAAGAAGATTAAGTTGTTGCCTTTGACACCAGCTGAGATTCTGAAAGATGAAGAAGAGCGCGCTAAAAATGAAAGAAACACCGATAAGCATGATTCTGAAAATCGCAAGTAGCAAAACGTGTTTTCCCACCCAAAAGGGAGAAAGTGGCGTCTAGTCCTAAGTCCGAGGGAATTAAATTGAAGGGATGTGTTATGATTGCCACTAAATCAACTTGCTGAAATCTGTAATAATGAGTGCCATGCTATGCTTTGATATGCAAAAATGCCTTATATTCGCTTGAGGACATAGCTAGCTCTTTGACTCCTATTTGTTGCTAACATTTTGCGAGAGTATGTGGATGTATTTCAACCGAGGTACCCTGGATTACCACCTATTCGAGGAATTGAGCATCAAATTGATTTGATCCCAGAGCGACTTTGCCAAACCGTGCGTGTATAGGACCAATCCAGAGGAGACTAAGGAAATTCAAATGACAAGTCCAAGATCTTTTGGACCGTGGGTACGTAAGAGAAAGCCTTAGCCCTTGTGCTGCTTCCAGCTTCTTTTGGTTCCTAAGAAAGACTAGTAGTTGGCGTATGTGTGTTGATTGCGAGCCATTAATAACATTACTATAAGGTATCGTCATCCTATCCCAAGGCTAGACGACATACTAGATGAATTGATTGGTTCTATTATTTTAACAAAGATTGACTTGCGGAGTGGTTACCACCAGATTAGAATGAAATTAGGAGATGAATGGAAAACTGATTTTAAAACTAAGTTCGGATTATATGAGTGGTTAGTGATGCCTTTCGGTCTAACTAATGCACCTAGTACTTTTATGCGTTTGATGAACGAGGTTTTACGTCATTTCATTGGAAAATTTGTGGTGGTCTACTTTGATGATATCTTGATTTATAGCAAGTCACATGAGCAACACTTAAATCATATACGTGTTGTTTTTAATGATTTGAGAGACGCACGTTTGTTTGGTAACCTCGAGAAGTGCACCTTTTGCACCGATCGAGTTGCATTTCTTGGTTATGTTGTGACACCACAGGGCATTGAGGTGGATGAGACAAAGATTGTAGCCATCCAAAGTCGGCCGACGCCTACTCTCGTGTCACAAGTGCGGAGCTTCCATGGCCTTCTTGGATTCTATCGGCGCTTTGTGCGGATTTCAGACCATTGCCGCACCATTGAATGAATTGACAAAGAAAGGAGTGCCTTTCCAATGGGGACTGCACAAGAGAAGGCATTCAACTTGTTGAAAGAGAAGCTCACCCAAGCACCCCTACTCCAACTCCCTGATTTTGGTAAGACTTTTAAAATTGAATGTGATGCCAGTGGGATTGGGATAGGTGGTGTATTGATTCAAGAAGGTAAACCAGTTGCATATTTCAAAAAAACTAAATGGGCCTAGTTTGAATTATTCCACCTATGATAAGGAATTGTATGCCTTAGTTCGAGTGCTTCAAACTTGGCAGCATTATCTATGGCCCAAAGAATTTATTATACATTCGGATCACGAATCGCTAAAACATATTAGAAGTCAAGCTAAACCAATAAACGACATGCTAACTGGTAGAATTTATTGAGTCCTTCCCATATGTTATAAAGCATAAGAAAGGTAAGGATAATGTGATTGCTGATGCGCTCTCTAGACGTTATACCATGTTATCTCAACTTGACCATAAGATTTTTGGTGTGGAGGCCATTAAGAGTTTATATGTTACTGATTTGGACTTTAAAGAAGTGCTTGAACATTGTAAAGGAGGGAAGACATGGAATAACTATGTGTCAATGATGGTTTGGTCTATCGTGCTAACAAGCTATGCGTTCAGCTAGCTCTTTTCGCCTTTTGTTGTTACAGAGGCACATGGAGGAGGTTTGATGGCGCATTTTGGAGCAAAGAAGATGTAAGATGTGCTGGCCACCCACTTCTTTTGGCCAAAGATGAGGCGTGATGTAGAGCGCCACGTAGCTCATTGCACTACATGCAACAAAGCTAAGTCCCGCCTCCTTCCACATGGACTTTATATGCCTCTTCCTATTCCTAACGCCTTGGGAGGATATTTCTATGGATTTTGTTTTAGGATTGCCTAGGACAAAGAGGGAGAGATAGTATATTTGTAGTAGTGGATCGATTTTCTAAAATGGCACATTTTATATCTTGTCACAAGAGCGATGATGCTACAAACATAGCTGATTTGTTTTTCAGGAAATCATTCGCTACATGGAGTGCCCAATACTATTGTCTCGGATCGTGATGCTAAGTTTTGAGCCACTTTTGGAGATCACTCGGAATAAATTGGGGACAAAGTCAGCATTTTTCATTACATGCCATCCCCAAACCGATGGACAAACGGAGGTTGTCAACCGCACGTTATCCATCATGTTATGGGCTGTTTTAAAGAAGAACTTGAAGATGTGGGAAGAGTGTTTACCGATATTGAGTTTGCTTACAATAGGTCAAGACACTCCACCACCAAGGTAAGTCCATTTCGTAGTGTATGGTTTTAACCCCGTGCTCCTATTGATTTACTACCTTTACCGACCTCTGAAAATATTAATCTAGATGCTAAGAAGCGTCTTGATTTATTCTCAAGTTGCATGAAACCACTAAAAAGAATATAGAGCATATGACCGAAAGGTATAAGGTTGCTGGAAGTAAAGGTAGGAATGTTGTCAAATTTGAACCAGGTGATTTAGTTTGGATTCATTTGAGAAAGGATAGGTTTCCTGAATTAAGAAAATCAAAGTTGATGCCTAGAGTCAAGGACCGCTTAAGATAATTAAGAAGATAAATGATAATGCATATCAATTAGAATTACTCGCAGATTTTGGGGTTAGCCCCACATTTAACATTTCGATTTGAAACCATACGTGGGAGAAGAAGATGAGCTTGAGTCGAGGACGACTCCAATTCAAGAGGGGAGTATGATGAGGACATCCTCCTTCGGATACACGCACTACACAAGACCCTCCAGATCTGGTGCCGAACTACACTGTTCTATGACAAGAGCTAGAGCACGCCACTTAATCGATCGTAAAGTCGCTTCTAGGGCTAAGTGTATTATTTGAGAACTCTATGATGTTTGCCTAATGGAGATGATTTACTTGTACTCGTGAATCTAGGACTACGACCGCTCAAGAAGGTCTACGATCAACGCAAGAAGATCTACGACCACTACAAGAAGACCTACGACTAGTTGATTCGATTGGAGCAATCTCACGACCGTAAAAGCGAGCACAAGACTCGTTGGACACAATCTACGACCAAAGATAACATGGACTCCTCAAGACCACCCTAGGACCATCCTACGACCGGATCTTCGACGTAAATACGCAACACAAGGTGCTGCGTCACCGTTTTGGAAACTAATAAGACTTTGTAAACGTAACGAGGTCGGAGTCCAGGTTGTGTACGTTTCATCCCACGGCCGCACAACCCTAGGTCGACCTCCTCACGTTCCCCTATAAATATACAGTAGCTGCCATAGTTTAGAGGCGGGTTTTTCTTATATTATTCTGCCAATTGCAGTTTCGCCGATTATCGGTTTGAGGAACCCCACTTGTAAACTTCATCCATATCCGCAATACAATTCAGATTGCATCTACCTTGTTCTTGTGAGTTGCTTCGAGTGCTTGCAGGAACAATAACCTTCGTGGTAAGGTCGATCGCGTGCAAGCGTGGTCGATAACGACAGGCGTGCGGGTGTAGCGAATTGTGAAGTGACGATCTGTTGGTCGGAAGCCTCAAAGCGTCTACGTCCTCACGACGAACCAAATCGAACCTATCGGAAGATCGGGCCGCCGTGATTCATCACGTGCCATTTGCAACATCTGTGGACAACATCTGAGAACACCTGAGTTATCGCTTCTTTCATCACTCTATCTTGATCTGTCATTATATAGATTGGGGGCTGCCTATTAATTGCTAGCTTCCATGTTTCAAACAACCACACAAACGTTTCAATTGTTTCATCTGGGGGAAGTGCAAATCCAAGTAGGATGGTTTGCATGTGATTTTCTATCCCAACAAATGGTGCAAATAACATATCATAGCGGTTAGTCATGAACGTTGTGTCAAAGATGACAAAATCCTGGAAACTCTGGTACAATGCTCTGGTTCGTCCATCTACCCAACATAAAGCTCTAACACCAATGAGGGGCTCTCAGCTTGCATCTTTTGGAAATACTTGATGGTGACAACCATATCCTGAAATCTAAGCCCTTACCTCAGATTTGTCCTTAAGTTGCAAGCATCTGTCTTTGTGAAAATGAGGTTACATCCATCTTCGTGAAAGTGAGGTTATGAATCCCACCATGCACGTCCCATGCAGTGTTATTATATGCGATGTAGAGATGTTCCTATGGTGCAAAGTCTTCAAAAACTCAAAATCCTCCCAAGAGATGTGGTAGTGTGACGTGTAGAAGCTTGTCCTTGCAACACTTTTGACCATTGGATGGGTGCACTCCTCTTACATAACAATAACTTGCCATTTGCCATCCCTCAGCACTACTGCCATGTGTGCCTTGAACCAAAGTTTGTCATTCTGTTACATTTTCTCAGACCAATAGTGTTGATTGCACAGACATCATTCTTCGCGCCTCTGAAATGTTTTGGAACATCATTTGCAGAGCTGCCCACTGAATTGGTTGCATAGTTTTCATCTTCTTCTACCGACTTTCTTGCATGTGAGCACTCATATTCTCTCCTAAAGATCAGATTCATCACCTTGCTGATTCTTGAGCACGCTATCCTTATGCCGAAATCAAGTTTGTATGCATAATCATTGTACACTTTCTTAGCCTCTTCAAGAGTGTGAAACATCATCCCAACACAAGGCACAATTGGTTGAGAGCACACATCTTCATCCCGATCACCACATTCTTCACCCCAACATCCACCATAGTGCAATCATCATCATCTTTGTCATCTCCAATTTTTAGTGATACACCTTGGTCAACACCAAGATTTGCATCTACTTGAACAAAAAAGTTGCAACATTTTTGAAATTTTTATCGCACTAGCATCTACAAGTTGTTGCATATAATATCATAATATGTTGCAGACATGGGTTCACAATGTTGCAACTATGACCATGTGTTGTACTCATCACCAAAATATGTTGCATCCACACAAATAAATTGTTGCAATCAACATTTTGTTCCATATTATCATGAAACAGTAGTCCATTAACCAAGGAGTAATACCCTCAAATCCTATGTGTATTCGACACTAGTCCATGGAACAGTAGCTAGTTGTAACACCCTGGCTATTCGGAAGCCAAAATGTTACCTAAAAGCACAACATACCATCAATTTGTGGAATAAGATTCAATATGCATCTAACCAATTAACGGTAACAGGGTAACGAGATGTAAATAACCAATTCACAATGGCGAATATTCAAGAAACTAAACGTGGAACGACATGACATGAAGTCTAAACGATACTCATTACATTTCATCTCTCATCAAAGAAAAACATAGTTGAAAATATTAATGAAAATATAATGTGATGATCAGTGTGGAATGTGCTGGTCTACTCCCTCCCATTAACATCATAACCAACAAGGATCACCTAAATAAACACAGAAAACAAGGGTGAGTCGAAACTCAGCAAGTACAATGTTCATTTAAACATGACATAACTGAACGAGGCAACAATCTCACAAGTTATACACAAGTCTCTTTAAAGTTGTGAGGATGAATGGAATGGATGTATGCACTGAAAGGAAAAGGACTACTCAACTGCTTATACCGGTATAGCGAGTGATACACCGTCGGTGTTCACTTAAGCCCGTATTTAACAAAGTCCATGGACCCAAATACCGTATGAAGAACATTTCATACGGGTGTCCGAAACCGCCCACATTGGAATGGTGGGTCTTACGTGCCCATACTGGAATTGATAGGTCTTAGCAAATTCCACTCCCGTGGATGGAAATTGAACAATATATGAATGGAATGATACAATGGATATGCATGTCCTTATCTTTACTCACAAGAATTATCCATTTGAATCGAAATAAACAACATGGACGAATATCAAGGACATTCACAAATGAAACACATCAACAGGCATACAATTGAAATCAACACATTTTAACTCATGGTACTTGCCTTCCGCGATGTGACGTGCTAAGAGGCAACAACGGTGCACCTGCACTCACCGCCTCACCGCCTACACAAATAATTATTCAAAATAATAAAATATGGATTGACATAGCTACAGGTGGCCTACATTAACCCTTTGACTATTCTACAAAATCAACGGAGTTAAAACTAGCATCACTCTATTCAGACTCCAAATTCCTCCCATCGGACAATGCGGTACTAGAAAAATCATATTTTAAGTTCTGGAACTCGGAATGACATGAGACCGGTGCCAAAAGAAACTTAACAGAAAAATCTTCAAAACACTAGGAGACAAGATTTCCTAATTCCCACAAATAAGACTAATCTGTAGTTGAAAGTGCGTGACAAACATCTGTCCTGACAGCAGACCAGTAGCAAAGAATGTAGCATAACTTTTAATCTATAAGTCCAAATTGAGTGCTCTTTACCAATATGGAATCATGACAAAACCATCTACAATAATCCAGTTGGGAAAGTCCCCTGATTCAGCCTCCTACTAATTCTTATATTCAGGTAACATTTCTATCTCTGCAATCTGATAGTCAGCGAAACAGCGGCGGTAAGAACTGCATAACTTTTGATTGCCAACTCTAAAAATTATGTTCTTTATCAAATTGGAAATCTTACTGAATCCTCTACAACATTCATTTTGGGTGGACTTTCTGATTCGGCCTCTAAAGAATTCAATATGGCAGACAAGACAACTGCCAATTCTCGTCAGATCTACTTGACAGTTGTGGTAAAACTACCATAACTCCTAAACCGTAAGTCCAAATCTGGTGATCTCGGTGCCCAAAGAAAGCTAAGACTGAGGGATACAACTTTTTAAGAGGAAGAAATATCAAAAAACGTACGCAACTTACCCAAATCTGTCGAGCAACAGCACTGGCGCAGGGGGGAGGTGGAAGTGGCGGCTCCAAGTGGGGGAAAAGGGGGAAGGGGTGGGGAGTTTAGGGTTTTGGGGGGTTGGGAACACCCCTTGGCCGCCACCAGCAAGGCCTGCCACAGGCCCGCATGCCCAAAGTTATCGAATAAAAGCAGATAACTCCCTTTCTTTTTAGGTATTACTATTCCTCTTATTCCCTTTTCTCCTCCCGTCTAATTCTTTAATTTACCGATCCGATTCCGGGATATTACACTTCTTCTCTCGAATTCTTTTCTTCTTTCCCGATTAAATTTCTGGGTATTACACTAGTATACATAATAAAAAATATGGTAACATCCATAATTCACACAACTTTATTAATAAATATCAAAGTTTATTAAAAGAAAGGCTTACAAGCCAACAATAAATAATATTGTGGAAGACGAAGAAGAAGTGGTAGAGCCCAGCTAATCTGCTACATGCAATCGAGTGGGGTAGCAGCCTAGGCGTCCAAATCCACACCGGTAGCGAAGTACTTCTTATCTGAATAATATTTTATTAAGAAAGGGTGAGTACAAAAATGTACTCCGCAAGTTACACCCATAACAGAGTTAATGCATGCATGAATATTATCAAATGAAGGCTTATATGTTTATTTGGGCAAAAGCAATCTTTGATATTTTAAATAAAATAGCTAAGTTCAAACACTCATATTTTACAATATCTAAAATTGAGTTTTAACTGAATTAATAAAGCTAGTGTAGGCACCAACCTAACACTAACTTAAACACGTGCACTAACTCGGGGCTTCAACCCATAATTTTCCTATAGACAACCATCCATGTCAAACAATGTTTTATAAAATATTTTTTTTTAAAAAAAAGTCTAATCCGCGAAATGCTTTATTCAGTATGTCCATGACTGTGGACACGGCTATTCAAATAGTTTAATACTATGCAGAGGTTATACAACTTTACCTACAAGAGATAATCAACATATAATGCTTGTTTCACAAACTTTCATTGGTGTGCGACTAAGTAATTATCACAAGGCCTTTACAATGCGTCATCCAAAGTAGTCCGCTAAGGTTTCACTTCCTTTGGATTAAACCATCCCCAGAAGCCCCCTCTTGCACCATGTGGGAATACATAAAAAGTAGGTAATTCTGACACCTGCACATGAACATGGCACAACTAATAGTAGAACTTTGCAAATTAGTTAGCCCAGTTTGTACCATACCAGACTGTGGTAGTACAGAATGGCTTGACAATCTTTAGCTCGCAGACCGGTCCTTAATTGACTAGGGGACTTCCAAAACTACCTCTAGGCCTCAACCATTCACTGAATTTAGCCCGTGTATAAACCCGCACTCACCAACCCTTAGGCACACCAATGCTATGGAAACAATTTAAACCACATTTGATTTTGGCTGAAAATTCCCAAATCAAATATTTCAGGTCTAATCATGGTAAGCTTAATTTTTTCTAAAATTTTATAGTTCATACTATTGCATCAACTAGATTTAATCTAAGGTGAAAAAGTATGGATATTTCAATGTCAAGATTTGGCCATACAAATGGAATTGTGAATAACTCTAAATCTAAAATAGGAATTTAAATTAACTTGAATATAAATAAGCATACAATAATAACTTAAAATAAAATTTAGATAATTTAAAATATTGGGATCAAATATGATCAAATATATAACTTGCCTTGCTCAATTAATTGTTGTTCTCAAATGGTGTTGAAATCTGGCTCTCTGAAGTCATCCAAAACTATACGTGAAAAAGGTAAATTCAAACAAAAATTAAATAAACTCAGAATTAAATAATTTTGGTATGGATAGCTAGATCTTGAATTCATATGAATGTAGAAATTTGAATCGCTGAATTCGGAGCTCGTTTGAAGGAGAACAAGTCCTTGGAAAATTAAATAAGAAAGAAATTAACTAAATTCAATTTCTGGAATTAATGATTAATTTTTCTAGAGAAAATTCAAATTATGACGCAGCATGACATCATCATTAGAATTTATTTTTGGTTGAATTCTTTTTCTATGGGAAATTCAATTTTAATCACTGGCATGTGGGCCCCTTGGTCCATGGAGCATGCACACGAGTGGTCAACGATCCATGGTGGATCCTATTTGTGAAACAGTATGAGGGCTGATGCCAGCGCTAGCGTAAGCGCCACGCCACGCTGACGTGGGTATGCTGGGTGAGGTGGCGCTAGTGTGGCGGTGACGTGGGCGGCCACGTCAGCCAGTGAGTGGCGGTGTTACGAGTGACATTGTCACCGACGCTACGGCCACAGCATGGTGAGTGCAAGTGCGCAAAAGAGAGAGGATGGGATGTCGGACCTGGTGCGTATGGTTTTGGCGGCGAGGCGATGCTCCGGTAGGTTTCTGGTGAAGGCAAGTCCGAGGTAGAACAGGACGATGTGATGCCCACAGTGAAGTCGGCGGTGAAAGGAGCTTCAGTCGGCGAGGTTCAAACTTTGATTCTGGTGGCTAGAGGAGAGGCGCTAAGGACGGTGGAGATGGGATGAGTGTAAGGCAGAGCCGGGGTACCTATTTATAGTGCAAGGGCAGTCATGGAGGGTTGTGAGGCGCAAGAAGGCCTCGTCGGAATAGTGGTAGAAGTAGGGGGAATTGGGGGCGGAAAAAGGAAAGGGATGGCCAAAACGGGTGCAGACGGGATATGAAGTCATAATGGCGACTAGATTTTGGGAGATGTGGGCGGATTTGGCCGGGTTTTTGGAAGGTCTCATGGCCGTCGAAACATGTAACTCCTGTAGGTGCATTGTTGGTGCTCTGAGTTTGATGACTGTTGCTATTATTGACACTGTGAGATCATGAGATTACTGATTGAGATGCTGGTGCGGGGGTTCTAAATACAGCAAAAGAGTTATTGAAATGAACAGGCTATTGTGCATTGGTTCTAGCTCTCTGCAGATGATTTTGATGAACTCCATGTTGTATCATCTTCGTATTGCGAGATTCTTCTAACTCATGACATGAATCTTCTGTGAGTACGGCTTTACCAACCATATGTTGAAAATCCACATAGTCATTACCGACAACTTGCACCTTTAGATTGTCATTAAGTCCACACTTGAATCACTTTTGATGTGCATTGTCTGTAGCAATATCTTCTGGAGCATAACGAGAAAGTTGAGTGAACTTGTTGAGATACTCACTTAAGGGCATGTTTCCTTATTGTAGATCATGAAATTCATTCTTCTTCATTTCCACTATAACATCTGGAACATGCGCTAATAAAGTCACCAAAATTCTACCCAAGTAATAGCTTGCAAATTCTCATGGGTTGTACTGTAATTCTCCCACCATTTTGCAGTTGTACCTTTCAATTGATGTGAGGCATAAAGAACTTTCTGACCATCATTGCGTTGGGCAATGGCGAGCTTTTTCACAATGGATCGAAGTCAATCTTCTACTTCCAAAGGTTATGACAATAAGAAAATATAGCCGGACGGGTTCTCATATACTCTGATATTTTAGAATGTTGATGAACTGACAATGGTACGGCTGCTGCTTGATTATTTTGATTCAATCAATTGACTAAGACAACAGTGGTCTAATTGTGCTGAGTCATCATATTGTTCATGTTCTGCATCATTGCGTACATAAGTTGAGTCTAAGCTGCGAGAAATTGTCTCATATTTGGATCAGTGGCTCCAGGTAGTGGTGATTGTCCACTAGCATTGACATTGTCATCGGCATTCTCTGGCTGAGTACGACTTGTTGTGAGTGTCAACCATCTACGACGATTCTCCACAGGTTTAATAGATAAGAAGGAAAATGCACGATAGGTAAGAGGGAAAAGCACAATAGACGAGATAGAACAGAGGAATAGACAGAAACATTTAATGAGGGAAAATAGATTATACCCAAAGACAAAAGACAATGGAGACATAGCTTAAATGCTATGAAAGAACAAGAGAAATAAACTCTTCAAATTAAAGCCTTAGTGCGACAGCAGCATAATGCTTGACGGCAAAACTGCAACTCCCACTTACACTGAAGCAAATAAAACCTACAACAATAATGATCTAACAATGCTACTACAGCTTTAATCTGACGGCTCCGACTCTAGACTAGACAATGAAGACTCTTTAAACTCTCGCTCTGAATCGTTGTAGAACACACACGAGTTGCAAACTACTGTTGGAGAATCTGGACGAATAGCTAAAATGAAACGACGAAGATACTCTTGACGATTGTTGGTCATTCGATGCCTTTCTTCTAGACTGGGTGGAGTAGGTGACGGCAACAAAACTGGTGACAGAACTGAAAATTCCCCAACTCTTCTTCTGGCTTAGTAACAACTGGCACAAATGTTACTTGCATCACATACTTCTGAATCAACTTGGACAAACTAATCTTGTGAAACTTGCAAATCATTCAGACAACAATGCGGGCAACTCTGAGTACTGATAAGTCCTCAAGCTTGTTGTGACACTTAATACTATGATGACTAACTAGACTTCCAATCCTCACGATGAAGTACACACTCGTCTTGAATCCAATATTGTGCCCCTTCACTTTCTCTTCCTTAGTGAAATAAGTTCGACAGCTGCTTGTTCCCAAGCTTTGCAACAAACACAGAAGAACTCCAGGCCAATCTCCCCTTTGATCACGAAACACTCGAGCCATCTAAAGAAATTAATGAGGCAATACGGTCAACTTAAGATTACTAAGCGAAATTAAGCAAAGACAAGAGACAAGATCTCAAGAACAATATGAGAAAATAATAGAATTAACTTACATGAGAAAAGAACAACTACTGAAGTCAAATTAGTTGATTTGATTTAGAAAATATATTTTAAAGTTTCTGACTAAGACGACCATGCTATCTAGGGTTGCGTTCTATAGTCAATATGATTCTGATACCACCTCTATAGGGACCCAGATTTACACATCTAAAACCCTCTATGTATTCTAATCTAGTCCAGATCAGTAGTTAGCTCACAAAGGGAAACTTCGATGAAATACCATCTATTTATCGATTTAACTAAAAATATCCCAAAATAACAAATAGTAATAATAAGTGGACCTTAAGGTCAATATTTACTCAACTTGCCACGCAGGGCTAAAGAAATAAATAAACTCTTACAACAGAACGAGAAACTTAGAAAAGCCAATCAACATGCCCACATGCAATCGAGAGCAGAACACATCCTAATTCACAAAACCTTCAAAAAACTATTCGTAGAACTCTTGAGCATCTTGACTTTCTTCAATTGAGCAGCAAAGTTTAAAGCTGTGAGTACATAAAGTACTCAGCAAGTCGTAGGAAACAATATGTAATTAATATTCATACAACACTTTAACAAAGGAATAGTTGTATGGTTATTTTGAAGAAAGCAGATATTGACAGTAAATACAATAAATAGATTGCAAAGCATAATGTGGATATCATGGGGATATGCTCCAGATCTTAGGATGATGTGACAATTGGCAATGGCGTTTGCGGTTTGTCGTTTCATGTGTTTTCGACAAGTTTCGAATCGTATCTGGCAAGAACTGACCGACCGATCATAGCGTGGCGGTCGATCAGATTAAATCGGTCCGACTGGCCATAGGCGGCGGTCAGACCGGTGAACTTAAAAAGTGTTACTTTGAGCTGGGCCAAAAATAGAGGGTGTAGGCAAGAGAGAGGATACTATTGCACTTGGTCCCATAATTTTTGGAGTCTCCGGTCAAAAGTTCCATTGGATTGAAAATTCCAGTAGGTTTCGGTTTTCAGAGGCTGAAAATCGGCTAAGTCATTGCTGGCGGTCTGACCGGCCCATGTGTGGCGGTCAGACCGGACATGGTTGGCGGTCAGATCGGCCCTAGGGGCAGTCTGACCGGTTTCCACTTGGTTCGTTGCCCGGCGTGGCGGTGTTGTGCGGTTGTTAGGTCAAAGTCATGAGTTTCAGGGCATATATGGTGCATGATGCATGTTTTGACTAACATGGGTGAAGTTGTGAAGAACTTGTTCCCAAATTCGGTTTACTTGTCTATTGTTGTGCAGGTTGCTTGGTGGTCAACGACGGTCAACGGCAACGATGATCGGGACTAGGCTTGGAGAGCTGAGGTCCAGAACGATCGACGATGCCGGGTGAGGTCAATGTACTCAAGCGTGGTGCAAGATGGACAAGGGAGATCTATTAGCTAATCCGAGGCGCAATATGGCGCTAGGTGTAGCTAGTTAGATCAAGAGGAGATAAAGATGGCACTTTAAAATACGTGCGTATGTGTCCCGTTTGTTTTGGGACTTAACGGGAGCCCAATAGGATCAAACCTCTAGAAGGTTGTGAGACCCCGGTTTATCGGGCTTGTAATGCTTAGCCATCCATTCAGCCCTAGCATCACAAATCAGATAACCCGAGACTCGAGACATGTATACTTCCCAGAAATGCAGTATACACACCTCTTTACAAAGTTCATGCATCAATTCCATTCATTCACATAGAACCGAAGCAAAAACGACAATCCAGAAGATAACATAAATAGAATATAGTTATTACAAAAGAGAGAGACCGACCGGCCAAATACGTACACAGACAAAAGGAATAAACAGCGGAAGCAAAAGTGCCATAAGATGGCTATAAACAAAAGAGCCGACCAGTGTGCCTTTAACCCACAAGGCAACCGACCGGACCGCCAAGCTAGTCGTCAATCCACAAAGACATTTCACGTAGTGAGGCCCTTGGGGCTCACCTTCCTCCCTCAGAAAAAGAGCCCAAAGAAAGCCGGGTGAGTACTTTGAATGTACTGCAAGACTTACGTGTAGAGTAAATGTATATGTACATAACTATATGCAAGCTTTTTGAATGGAGGTCAGATGTTTCATTTTCAAAGACAAAGCCATCTTCAGTTGCAATAATGTAATACATTTAAAAGCAAGTTAACAAATCGGTTTTTAATGTTCAAATAATCGCAAAAGACAATAATATAACAGTAGATAGAGAACAACAACAATCCTGGAAGTGACTAAACCCTTAGTCACCACAACAATAGCATGAATTACCCATTCATACCACTCATGTCAAATTTTAGTTTAAAAGGTTGAAGTCTAACTCTTGCAAAACCTAACCAAACGTGTCCATAACCCAGGACGAGGCTATTCGAATAGTTTTATCCCTGCAGGGTGTACCACTCGCACCCACACGCCTGCATCGCCTTTTGCCAAGCTATTAAGCACACTTCCTTAGGTATGCCGGCACGGCTAAGTCCTACGAGACATTTCCAATATTGTGAATTATTCACGAGCCGCCCGTATGGATAGAAACCCATACGTTGTGTCGGAGTCATCGTAAAGCCTCGGTCAACTACCCTTCCCGGGTAAAGCCTTGGACAACTACGATGCTCCTCGAGGTGGAGAGCCTACCCAGAATCTCCACCACCGCACACCCAACACAAGAACACGACCACATATCATGTTTCACACAACACACACAACCCCCTCCTGCGACTCGGAGATAACCCACGCCAAAGTACTAAGTCAAGAGAGGTCCCATATCCCTCTCGCGTGGTTAGCACGCAACAATGCTTGGAGAGTGTGACACAAGATGTTCGATCCTTGTTGACTTAGGCAAGGCAACCACAAACCCAATAACCCACCATCCGACCACTTGCCCAAGTCCAAATCAGTTTTCCATTTTCAGATTTTGACTTTACAAAATAACCAAGCACAAGTGCTGGTCGTAATGGTATAATACATAAGTGTGTGATCAAGACCATCGACTACAATCGATGATCGCCCAGTACTACCGAAACTATGCATCTCTAAGCAATTTCAAGTCGGAAGCTACTAAGCTCATGGTAGTAGAGGATAAACAAGTCCTACAGATTATGCAACTATAGGATACTAACCATATTTTAACAACAAAATAGCAATGCATACATACGAGTTGAAATCAATGTAGTAGACTTGAAAAATAATGGGATTAACATGATCAAGATGTAGCTGGGGATCACTTATGTTGTCAATGTGCTCTTCAGATCCTAACGAGAAGGCGAAAAGCAACCAATAAGAACGAATAAAATGCAAAGACTCAACAGCAACCTTTTCCAAAAATTCTGAAAATTTTACAAAGAGCAAGGCATCGATTATAAAGAATTTAGCAACAAGAACCAAGTGATTTGGATTCTTAATGCCAAACATACGACCGAAAGAAAGTCTTACGACCAGGTAGTGGTCATAGAAAACCCACGACTATGACATAGTCGTAGCAAGTCTTACGACTAAGTTCCAGTCGTAAAAGAACTTACGACCAGTTAAGGGTCGTAGGGGAACTTACGACTAGGTACTAGTCGTAGAAGGACTTATGCCCATGGCATAGCTGTGGTAAGACTTACGGCTACGCTATGGTGGCTGGTCGGAAATCCAACCACAAGGCAGCGCCTCCCGCACGCTTTGCCAGAGGCCCAGTGGCGTCTCCGACCACAGCGGCGCCAGCCAAGGGCAGGGATGAGTGTCTAAAAGTTCAATGGTCCTACCGGCGGTCAATACTGGTCGGAGTATGGCTGCGACGGCGATACGACCACGGAGTGCGGCCGAGTGGGTACGGCTCGGGAGGACTCCTGAACGGACGATACCCAAAAGAACAACGAAAACACACCTAAGCTCCTACAGGGCATTGCAAACTTACTTGAGCTGAAGAACGACCAGAGACTCACGGAGTGGCTCCGTCGACAAGTAACCGAACGGCTGCGGTGAGGTCCTCACCAGGCCACAGCGACCTGAGCAAAGAGAGAACCAAACCGAGTAAGGGTTAAGCCCTAGAGAGCGAAGGGGGAGCAGAGGGGGCGAAGACTTGAAGAAGAAAACCCCCGCTGCACCGCCTCCACCGTAAGCTCCACACTCAACAATGGCGGTCGAGGAGATTGCGAGAACTGCAGCTCAAGCAAGATGGTGAGTGCTAGCTGGAGTTGCGGAAGTGCTAAAGGAAGCTAAGGGTGAAGCACAAGAGTTTAAATAGAGCAATGGCAGAGAGCAACGGCCGGTTTTCCAGTCGGGTCAACACTGCCATGAGAGCACTTGAGAGCGATGTGAGCAGTCGAGTCATGGCCCTCTGAGGGATGAGCGCGACAGGCATTTAATGCGCTCAGAGCTAACCGTTTAAAGGTGACCATAGAGTGGACTGCACACCACTGCTTTTCTCCTCTGCGCACGCCATGGCAGAGCTCACGCGCGCACGGACAGAGGAAGGAGACGACTCGTGGGTCGTCGGATTGAAATCGAACGGCTGGGCTAGATCGAGCGGATTGAAATGATCCCAGCGTTCGGCTGGTCGAAGACCGTTCGATGCCGATCCAACGGCTGAGTCAGATCGGGCGGTTTACAACGACCCCATCGTTCGGCTGGTCGAAGACCGTTCGATACCGATCCAACAGCTCACGACCCTAGCGCCCGACGACCGAGTTGGCACAGTTAGTGGACTGGACCGAGTCAAGTGGCTCGAGCCCGAGTCCGATCCGAACCTACGGAATAGTGCAAACCAGTTAGGGTTTGAATCCCAACATCTGATTTTTGAGGAATTATTTGAGGTAGCAAACAAACTCCAAAATCTATAAAATTTTAACTGGAGCTTGCTGACTGCAGGAGGAACCTCTCATAAAACTTTTCGGGATTTTACGGTACTGAATTTTTCTCCAGGAATTCTAGAAGGTGAGAGCTATGGTTTGACCAAGCTTTGACTCGTCTCCAAGAATTACCAAATAATTTCTAAAAATCATGAGATAATTCACAGGTGTTGCCAAGCCTCCCTAGAACTCAGGAGAAATATCTCCAAGGGTTTGGCACAAGATCTATGACAAGGAGGTTTTTGATTAGAGCCGAATGAGGATTTGAATTTGATCTTCCATAATTCTTTTAAAAGAATTACAAAAATGACCAGGGGTTTCAAGATGCAAGAAAAGTTTTAATTTCTTTGCATTTTCTTTCATTTGAAACACAAATCCGTATTTGGGATGTTACAAAGGTCTAAGCCTCCACTATAAATAGGAGAGGGTGGTGGCTACACCAGGGCTTCGCCTTTTTGCTATTTTGGAAAAACCATAATTCTCTTAGGGAGAGTTTTGGTGGAGGCTAGGGTTTAGAGAGTTTGATGTAATTTTCGTGCTCTTGAATTGAGTATTGTCCTCCATTGATGGAGAGGCTGTAAGCCCATATCATATTAAATCAGTCTAGAGAAAGTTTGATCACGTCTTGCTTCCTTGCGTTCTTTCTCTCTATTTGATGATTTTGGGTCTTTCTTTGATCTGAGAGTTTTTTATTGAATTCTTCGCGTGATCTAACTTGCTGTGACGTGTGGGAACCTATCTAGGATCATCTTGATCATCAATCACCCACGAGCAAAATCTTGGATCAATTTTTCGTTTTGACCCGGTTTTGAACCCTTCTTTGATCAAACGAAAAAGGATCTTTATTCTTTCAAGAATTATCATAAATTTTGATTGGAATAGGTTCCTGATATCATATAGAAGGTGTGTTCCAAGTTTCATCAAGTTTGGATTAGTAGATCAAAAGTTGCATCTATTTTCATCTTCGCCATCTGGGTCGTTTTTCATTCTAGAGGTCATGGTCGATCGCTTCGTAGCCACCGGCCGATCGGCTGAATCGGTCCGACCGCCCAAGGCCAGCGGTCCGACCGACAGCGCACTAATAGTTGCTATCTTGTGTTTTGATCATTTGTAGTCTTGCTTAGGGGTGTTTATTGGATTCAATATTAGTCTTCCACTGTACTGATATACTGATCTTCATAGCTTCCATAGCTACTGGAGTAAAATATTATTGGATCCATTATTTGTGAAAAAGTGAGCGTGCTCCTATTCACCCCCCCCCCTCTAGTCGCCTTTTCGGTCCAACACATAAGTAAATGATTTCTTCGAAAACAACCAGTGAACTTCCCATTAACTTCCCAGTCTGTGAGGACCCAGGGTATTTAACTTGTAATACTTAACCATCTGATTGGTCCTAGAATTACAAATCAAATATCCCAACCTCGGTGTATTGTGTACCTCCTAGGAGTAGTGCAGATACACCTTACAAAACAATATCGAAAGCAAAGTCATACAACAATATTACAATACCGTAGTCTCAAAAGATTACAACATAATTATCGTACAACTTAAGTTTTCATACATACGACCGATCGGCCACATAGCTAGAATAAAAGTAAACTACGCGACTGAATACCAAAAGCCATAAGATGGTACAAAAGAATGCTGATCGGCTACCCTTACCGACAAGGCAATCTGACCGGAAGTCTGCCGAGCTAGTCGTCGTTCTCGTAGATAGTCTCACAATGATTGACCCCTTCGGGATCAACCTCCTCTAAAATTGCAGCAACCGGGTTGAGTACAAAGTTGTCCTCACAAGACTTACAAGCAAAAAAATATTTAGATGCATTCATGTATCAAAGGAAGGCTACTACACGAAGGACTTTTCAGCATAAAGCAACATTTCATTTGAAGTACAAGTATTAGATTGAAATGGCAACTGAGCAAACATTTTTATACTCTAAGTAACAGTGAGTGAATAATATTAGACAACATCTAAACAACAACAAGTGGCTGCCTTGCAGCTCACAAACTTAGCATGAGACTATTCTCAATGCCATCCAATCAAGTTTTAAGGTTAAAATTCTAAAACGTTAAGTCTAACTCCTGCAAGTCCAATCCCAAGCGTGTCCATAACCTAGTACGAGGCTATTTGAATAGTTTATACCCTGCAAGGGTGTAACAATGTACTCACACGCCAGACCGCCCCTTTTGCCACCGGATAAAGCACACTTCCGGAGGCATACCTGTGACACCCCAAACCATCAAAATCGAATGCTACTAAATAAACATGATAAACAAAAACATAAGGCATAGTTCTAAATTTCGGCAGAACCTCATTTGTATAACTAGGTATACCGGAGGTTCCAACAGATGCATATATTATCATCAATATCTCAACATCCAAAGTTCATCAAAGCATTCATAAATAATCTATTCAGCTTAATCTATTCAGCTAAAACATAAGCAAGCATAACTAACACTTACCACTCTCATTATTACAAATAACCCAATGCATTCAGGCATAACCAAAATTAATCCTTAAACAGTTTGCTTATTATTAAGGTAAGACCTATATGATAATCATATTTAAAAAATTGTGTGGTAGTGAGTGCATCCAAAGCAATTCTACTTCCTCCCATGCATGTTGTCCTTGCAAGTGGTACCTAAAAGCACAACAAAAGCAAGAGGTGAGTCCAAAGACTCAGCAAATATAATAAATAGCATTAACAACATACAAGCATGTAACTCCTCAACTATACTTCACAAAATCACATAACAATCACTTTACACATGTATGCTATGCAATATGCTCAACATGGTCTTTCTCTTTCTCTTTCTTTTTCTTTTTTTGCATTTTACCGGTAATGCAAAGTGTGCATCCGTCGATGCACACCCATGCCTGTAACATCTGGTACAGGGACCTTTGCCCATACTCCATGTGTATGGAGACCTGAGCCCATGCTCTTCAAGCATGGGAACCTTTAGCCCGTCATTAATATGACGGGGACCTCAAGAGTTGCTTGGTCCTCACCTGACCAAGACTTCGGTAACCCAACATAATGCATATGTATGAATTCTCAAAGTAATACAAAAATGCATCCACAACAACATTGCATATGAATAACCTATTCGTACTCCAAAATCTCATAACCATAGACCATCAACCATGAATAACACGTGATTCATATCTCTAACAGCCATGAACAATACCAATTATGTCATCATCATCACAAACATGAACACACAAGTACACATAATATATACCAAACATTGTCATCCAATAATACATATTATATTCATCATTATACTTGCCTTAACCACGAGAGAACGAGGGATGTACAGAAGGTGCTGCTCCCTACGACCACGACTAATAATAATTATAACACACGCTAAGACACAGCAGCGGACCAAAACAAACTATATAACAACAACCATGGATTTGCAAAACTTCTAACTCGATCCCGTCCCCAAATTCCTAAACGTCGATCTGTCCACTCGGTGGACAGTCAACTTCAAAAATCCATATCTATTAGTACATGGGTCCAAATAAGATGTTCTTAGTCCTTCTGGAAAGGTAGTTAAATTCTCCAAATAAGTCTAGTTGGTGAGCCTTACTGAATCAGCCAAGTAATACCCCTACCAGGCCAATTAATAAAACATCAACTTCACGTTGGGTTCTCTGGACAGAGCACTAAAACCGTCATAACTTTTGTTACGCAACTCGGATTGGGGTGATCTTGGTCTCTATGAATCACGACAAAACCAGCTACAATAGTCTAGTTGGACAAGTCTCCTGATTCTGCCTCCTACTAATTCTTATATTCAGGTAAAGTTTTTCTAAGTTTTCTGTCTCTGCAATCTTACAGTCGGCGAAACAGCGATGGTAAAAATTCCATAACTTTTTATTGCCAACTCTAAAAATTGTGTTCTTTATCATATTGGAAATCTTACTTAATTCTCTACAATATTAGTTTTGGGTGGCTTTACTAATTCGGACTCAAACAAATTCAAAATTTCCAGACAAGACAATCTGTCAATTCTCGTCAGATCTACTGGACTGTCGCGGTAAAACTACCATAACTCCTAAAACATTAGTCCAAATCAAGTGATCTCGGTGCCAAAATAAAGCTAAAATCGAGAGCTACAAATTTCTAAGAGGTGGACAAATCACAAAACACACGATTATTACCCAAAACTGACGAGCAACAGCGCCGAACAAATCTGATCTGCTATCTCTCCTTGATAGGCCCTCCAAAAATCACCTCCTCGCCCTCCTTCCAATGAACCGCAGCAACGGGCTTCGCCGGGGAGGGAGAAGGTGCTGATGTGGAGATGGAGGCGCAGGGGAGAGGTGGTGGCGGCGCACAGGGTAAGGGAGGCAGGCGGCTCAAGTGGGAGGAATGGGGAGAGGGGAAGGGGATTAGGGTTTTGGGGGGTGGGAACCCCCCCTTATGGCCGGCCACACTTGGGCCCCTCCTGGGCCGCGGCCCAGGCCCAAGTTGTCGAATAAAAGCAGAAATCCCCATTTCTTTTCAGGTATTTTCTCTTGTTTTATTGCCTTTTCTTCTCCCGGCTGAATTCCTAATTACCCGATTAAATTCCGGGGTATTACAATGCCGGCAACGCTAAGTCCTAAAAGATATTTCCAATATAATGTATTAACTACGAGTCGCCCGCAAGTAAAACCCTCTGTGAACCGCCCTTGTGTGTGTAGACGGGGCTCCCACTGAGGACCCACACGTTGTGTCAGAGTCACCAGCAGCATGATAACTTACTGATGCTCCTCGGAGTGGAGAAACTAACGGGAGCCCCAACACCGCACACCCAACACACAGATCAGTTCTTTTTTTACACAACACACACAACCTCCTGCGACTCAGAGCTAACACACGCCAAATTACTAAGTCAAGAGAGGTCCCATATCCCTCTTATATGGTTAGCACGCAAAAATGCTAGGTTTTGGTGAAACAAGATGTTCGATCCTTGTTGACTGAGGTAAGACATCATACACCCAACAGCACACCATCCAACCACTTGCCCAAGTCTAAATCATTTCATTTGCATTTTTAGTTTTCAAATTAATATAGCACACGATGCTGGACATAGCATAATCAAATAATTTGTGTGATCAAGGTTATCGACAAAGTCCATAACTGTCGGCGCCCCGGGTGTCACACAACCCCGAGACCCTCTGTGCATACCAAGCTAGTCCCATGATCAGTAGCTAGCTTGCACAGTTACAACAATGATGCATTCATAACCATTCAACGACGAACTAATGGAGTAGACAAAGTAATATTAATTAAAACGGCAAAGACCTTATGGTCAAGGTTCTTACAAAAGTCGCCTCACGGGGCTTAGCAACAACAGAGTATCTGGCAGCGGAAATCTCAAAAAATACGTGGAGCCCAATCGACATGCCCACAGGCAATCGAGTGGAGGACGTGACCTAGATCGCGAAGTCTTCAAAGTAGCTTTCTTCATAGTACTCAACATTTCCTGGTTCTTCTCATTGACCGATCAACAAAGGGCATAAAGCCGTGAGTACATAAAGTACTCAGCAAGTCGTAGAGAAATGTATGCACTTAGTATTCATGTCAGGCTTAAGCAAGGATGGCTTTATGGTTAATTTGCGTAAAGCAAGTTTAACGATAAATACAATAATTAGATTGCAAAGCGTGATTTTAAAAGAATAATACATAGATAACCAAGTTCTTTTGAATCAAACAAAGAACATCCGCTCACTTCCCAACCATTCCAACCAAACGCTTCTATCGAACCAAACCACATTTTTGAAAATACTACCCCTTGCGCGAAATCACTGTGCATGTCCGTGAATCGGGACACGGCTATTCAATAGATTTTGACACTCTGCAGAGGTTGTACAACTTTTACCCACAAGACACGAATTCTCTAGTTTGTTTGGCATCCGTCGATACCACCGCCACTTCCTTAGGTGAGTAGTCTAGAGCACGTGACAAGGCTTTTACAAAGTTCCATTTTGCCTCGGTTACGCCCGCTAAGGTTTCGCCATCACACCCCTCTTGCGCCAATAAATGTACCACAACAGAACCGACTCAAAACTTTCCTAATTAATTGGCCAGTCCGTCCCATACCGGACTTATGGTTGCACGAGGTGACCCGGATCAATGACTTGCAAAGTTAAGTCCTTAGTTGGTCGCTCGCACAAGTCTACCACAACCCAATGTGCATTACGCACCCACTCTAGCTCCCTACCTCAAGCCCGAGCATAAATCATTTTGTTCATACCCACCAAATGGCAATCCTCGCCATGGCACAACATCTTTAATAAAAGTGGCCTCACACCACAATTCCATAGTTCCATTAGTCAAATTTCAATAATCATTGAACATGTGATCGAAAGTACCATGGTAACTAGAGCATGTCTAAGCAATATTACGCTCCCAAGTTGGTATACAATTATGTCCAACTAGTATTAACCATCCTAAGGTGTCCAAGGATATATGTCATTCAAGGAGACATTTCATTTTCAATTTATCAAGGAGGCATAATGGCAATTTGGTAATTATCTACTCCCAAAACCATTTTTAATAAAACTAGCCATGCATGATAATTTAATACAATATACATTTGTAAAATGGGTTCAACATGGTCAAAGGCCTACGACTTGCCTTCGTTGACGAGGAGAGGGTCTTCTGGTCGTTTGTCAAGAAATCTTCCAAACGCCTAATCTACACGTGCGAGAAAAGCAACAAATAAATAAAACAGCACCAAATGAACTCCAAAAATTACAAAACCAGTACCAAATGAAAGAGGATGAATTTATATGAATTTAGAAATTTGAATCACCCAAATCGGAGTTCGGATGTGAAAGTTATAGCCAAAAGAAGTTGAAAGTCACATAAAATGATGAAATTAGGGTTTTCGGATTTTCGGATTTAATTTTCTATTGAAAAACCGGATTTTGACGCCGTGCACGCAAGCGCACGTGCGTAGCGCCACGCTGGCGAAACGCTGACGCGGCGCCGACGTGGCGCCACGTGGGTGGCCACGTGGGCTCGGGACCACGGTCGAGAGAGAGAGAGACGGGGAGGCGCGCGGCAAGCGGCCGAGCCGAGGGGGACGGTGGCGGCGGCCGACGGGGCCAAGGAGACGGCGGCGGAGAACGGCGACGCGGAGGCGGGAAGAACGGAGAAGCGGCGGCGAACGGCCGAGAGAGAGAGAGAGAGAAGAGAGGGGAGAGGAAGAGGCGCGGCGGTTTTATAGAGCTCATGCGCGCCGGAAAAGCAATGAGCGGCTGGATAGACGGCGCGGCGTGGTGGGCGCGCGAGGCGCTGGCGTGGCGGCGCGGCGAGCGCGCGCGCGTGGCGACGAGATGGCGCGGATTCGGCGGCGCGCGAATCGCGGCGTGGGAGAGAGAGAGGCGGCGCGACGAAGACGACGACAGAGCCGTCCGATTGCGACGGACGGTGGGGAGCGAGGAGACGCGGTGAACGAGCCGCTCGATTCGACGGACGGTGGGAAGTCCAACGGCGCGGCGAACGGATGCGAAGGGCGCCGTCCGATTCCGACGGACGGTGGGAAGAGGAAAGGGCGCGGCGGAGGAGAGCCGTGCGATGGCGATCGGACGGTCGCGAAGAAAAGGGGGGCGCGAGCGAACGGATGCGGCCGGATTTCGATCCAACGGCCAAGAGCAAGAGGCGACGCGGCGAAACGAGGGCGCTGATGAAGATCCGACTACGGGAGGGCGAGAGCGCGCGGAGCGGGGCATGGGAGTGGGCCGGAGGCGGAACAGGAGATGGGCCGAGGAATTCGCCCACAAACGAAAAAGGATTTTAAATTCATTTTTGATTTCAGAAATTCAAACAAATCAAAAAGCAATTTAGAAAATAGCAAATAGACTCCAAAAATTCTAGAAAAATTCACAGAAATTACTTGAATTATTCTTGACTTAATAAAAATACTTTTAACTTTAAATTTTCTTTTCTTTTGCAAATAAAATAATTTTTCCATTTCGATAAAACAAAAATCAATTTCTAAAATCCAATAAATCCAAGAAAATTCTCAAAATAATAATTTTGATTTTAAATTCCAGAAATCTCAATCAAACCAACTTTAATTTAATTGAAGTTTGATTAACTCATATTAAATCGCAAATGATTTTGAAATGTTCAAATTAAGCTTTTGGCAAATAGAAGCAAATGGTTCTCTTTAAAATTTTTCAAAACTCAAAAACGGACGTTACAAACCTACCCTCTTAAAGGGAATCTCGACCCGAGATTCAGCCGACTAGAGAATAGGTGGGAAACTCACCTTCAAGTCATCTTCTCGCTCCCAAGTGGCTTCTTCTTCTGTGGTTGCTCCATCGACCTTGCGTAAACGGATGATCTTGCTTCTTGTCACTCGCTCTCGCTACTTCCAAGATCTTGATGGGATGCTCCTTGTAGGTGAGGTCTTCTTGCGGGCAATTGATTCCACCGCATCCGCTCTTCTGCACACGCAAACACTTCTTCAATCGCGACACGTGGAAGACATTGTGCACATCCGATACCGAGGCGGAGGTCCAACTGTAAGCGACTTCTCCTCTTGCTAGAACTCGAAAGGTCCGATGTACCTTGGTGCAAGCTTTCCACTTACTCAAACGACGATCCCTTTGAGAGGCGACACCTTCAGTACACATGATCACCAGTGCAAATGCTAGATCTCGCGACGGTTATCGATAACTCTTCTGCTCGGTCTGTGCTGTTTTCACCTTTCTCGATTGATCGAACTTGCTCTTCGGCTTTTTCCAAAATATCCGCCCAAACACTTGTCTTTCACCTACTTCATTCCAATACAAGGGTGTCTCGCATTTTCTTCCATAAAGAGCTTCAAATGGAGACATCCGAGGCTTGACTGTAATCGTTGTTATAGGAAAACTCGCATAAGGTAGCATTTGATCCCAATCGTCTCGATTTGCTAAGGCACAAGCCCTTAACATATCTTCTAGGATTTGATTTACTCTTTCTCGTCATCCATCCGTCTGGGATGATAAGTCAGATCAAATTTAGATTAGTACCCAAAACACCGTGCAACTTCGCCAAAATCTTGAGGTGAATCGGATCCTCGATCCGACACGATCTTCTTCTAAGACTCCATGCCGCACACTATCTTTGCCATGTACAGTTCGCGACCTATCACCGAGTAAGTAGTCTTGATCGGGAGAAAGTGAGCAACTTTGGTTAGACGATCCACAATTACCCGATAGAATCATATCCCGACCTTGTCCTTGGCAAACCAAAGGATAAAATCCATGCCAATTTCTTCCCACTTCCATTCGGGCACTCAAGGGTTGCAGGAGTCCAAAGAGGTCTTTGATGCTCTGGCTTAACTCACGACAGACATCACATCGAGCTACATACTCGGCAATCTCACGCTTCATGCTAGGCCACCAATACATTTCTTTGAGGTCTTGGTACATCTTTGTGCTTCTGTGGTGAATGGAATACAAAGTTTCATGGGCTTCCTTGAGTATCACCGCTAAGCTCTTTACGATCCGAACACAAATTCGCTTATCAAACCAAATGGTGCCTTGCTCATCTTCCGAAAATCTCGTGGCTTTACCTTTCTTCATGTTGCTCTTGATTTCCTTAATATTGGCATCTTCAACTTGAGCTTCCTTGATCCGATTCCGCAAAGTGGGTTGAACTTCTAAGGCGCCTAGATAACCTTCTTCAACCAACTCTAACTTGAGCTTCGGAATTCTTCATGAAGGGTCGGTCGATTTTCCTTGATCGACAGGTATTGCAGAGACTTTTCTCGCCAAGGCATCCGCCACAACATTAGCTTTGCTCGATGGTAATGGATTCCAATATCATAATCCTTTATTAACTCTAACCACCTTCTTTGCCTCATATTAAGATCACCGAGTGAAAATGTACTTCAAACTCTTATGGTCCGTAGACTTCGCAATGATTACCAATAAGGTAATGACGCCATATCTTTAAAGCATGCACTACTGACCTAACTCCAAGTCATGAGTGGGGTAATTCACTTCATGAGGCCTCAATTGACGGAAGCATAGGCTACTACCTTCCTTTCTTGCATCAGACACAACCAAGTCCTTGCCGGATGCATCACGTAAAATCTCAAAATCCTTCCGACATCCGCAAAATCAACACCGAGTCGTTGTCGACGCTTCTTCAACTCTTGAAAGCTTTGCTCACAATCATTGTCCAAGCAAATTTCTTTTCTTTCTTCAACAAATGAGTGAGGGTCTTGCTATCTTGGAGAATCCTTCTATGAATCGACGATAGTATCCTCGCCATTCCAAGAAAACTTCGACCGAGGCAATCGACTTGGGTGACTCCCAATTAAGCACATCCTTAACCTTGCTAGGGTTAACAGATACTCCTTCCGCAGACATGACATGTCCCAAGAAAGTAACTTCTTTCATCCAAAACTCACACTTGCTGAATTTAGCATAGAGTTGATGATCTCTAAGCTTATTCAGACCAAACGGAGGTGCTCTTCATGCTCTTCTTCACTCTTGAATACACCAAAATATCGCAATGAAGACAATGACGAACTTATCCAAATATTCCATGAATACTTTATTCATCAAGTTCATAAAGTAAGCGAGGGCATTGGTCAATCCAAATGACATGACCGTGAACTCATACTGACCCATACCGGGTTGAGAAAGCTGTCTTGGGAATATCTTCGGACGAATTTTCACCGGTGGTAACGACCTCAAGTCTATTTTGGAGAACACACCACTCCTTTCAACCGATCAAACAAATCATCGATCCCGGGCAGAGGGTACTTGTTCTTGATGGTGACCTCATTGAGGGCTCAGAATCCACACACATCCGCTGGGTACCATCCTTCTTTGCAACAAAGATCACCGGGCTCCCAAGGTGAAGAACTTGGTCTGACAAAACCTTTCTCTTGCATTTCTTCAATTTGCTTCTTCACCAACCAAATCATTGACAGCAATCAGAGGGTCTCTTGAAAATAGGCGCAGCCTCGAACAAGATTGATGACAAACTCAAGTCTCGGCCCGCAAAGATTCCGTAGATCATCGGGAAAGACATCCAAAACTCTCGACTCTCGCACTTCTTCCAAAGACACAACACCGCACTGCAGACTAAAGATCCAAATAGCTTCTCGGGGAGGCTTCAAACTTTACCTTGGTTCCATCCGGACCGACCAAAGTGATGCTTCTACCACCACAATCCAGAGGGCTTGGTGATTGGCAAGCCAATCCATTCCCAAAATCACATCAAGAGACTTGGTGTCTATGATGATGAGATTAGCAAGGAATTCTACCCTTCTATGGTCACTTTAACCTTAGGGCAACCTTGGTTCGTACTCAATTCGAACCGGAGATCGAACCAACAAAACACTTTTAAGAGGCAAAACTTCCAATTGGTGCCTTTCAAAGAAACTCCGAAACAAACGAATGCGAAGCTCCGTAATCAAACAAAACAAAGGCAGTCTTTGAATTGACAAGGAACTTACCCAAAGACGACGTCCGGCCGTCTGGGCTTCCTCCACAAGTGGTGTGGTTCACACGACCTCTTCCAAAAGGCCGAGGAGACTTGATGGTGCAATGGAGTCCGAGGGGCTCCACGTGCGACTCTGGAGCGGGGTCCCGGTCTGAGTAGCTCCCATGTTGAAACGAACAGAGAAGGGCCTTGCCTCTGCGGCAATATTGGCGGCGCCCCCGGTGATGACACTTAAAGCGTGTGATCCCTACCGCAGGTTGCCATTCCTTGGTTGCCGTTGCTTTGGAGCCGCGGGTTACCGGAATCGGCCGGGCGAGGTGTCGCACAGGGGGCTCAACGTGACAGTGGAGCAACACGGGCGGAGGCGCACATTCATTCGCTCTCGGGAGTGAGACCGATGGGCACCGTGGCCGCATCATCTTTCTCTTGCGGATTCTTCAAGCTCACGGCGGATTCTCGATGAGCATGGCCTTGTTCACCAAGTGCCGGAAATCAATAGTCATTCCCAATGACTTGCACCTTCAAACCGGGTTGAGTCCTCTCTTGAAACGCTTCGCGGGCATCATCTGTGGCAACGCCCTTCGGGCATAACGGACAACCGAGTGAATCATTAAGGTATTCACTCACCGACGTGTTGCCTTGCCGCAACTCACGGAACTCATTCTTCTTCATTTCCACCTTTCCATCGTGGATATGGGAGTGGCGAAAGCTCAAAACTCGCCCAAGTGATACTCTCGGTTTCCATGGGCGCACAATAGTTCTCCCACCATTCTCGCAATGTACCTTCAAGCCGGTGGGTGGCATATGTAACCTTCTCGCGATCATCACAACGGGTGATAGCGAGCTTCTTTCCATGGAACGTAACTACCATTCATCTGGCCCAATGGCTCCGAGGAGCTAGAGAAAGTGGGCGGATGGGTCCTTAGAAACTCTGCCAGCCTGGACTGAGGAAACACTGGGGGTGGAGCAGGCGGAGGTGTGGCAGCTGCTTGACTGTTCTGATTCATCATTGCGAGAAGGGCAGCAGCGGTCTGGTTCTGCTGATTCATCATCTGAGTCATATTCTGCATCAAAGAGCTCATCAGCTGCGTCTGGGCTGCCATGAACTGACTCAAACCCGGATCTGCACTGGCGGCCTGGGAAGACGGGCATCGGGCGCTTGGAATCTCATCCGGCTTATGGAGTTGCGGTCCGAACCATCTGCGACAAAGCTTCACGGTTTAATAGACGAGAAGAAGAAAGCAATTTAGATGCGAGGGAAAGCACGGAGATGAGCGGGGAACAAGGGAGATAGATGGATCAACCTAATGCGGACAAAGTTGGTTTTACCCAACGAACGGATAGCCGGAAAGCTATCAAGAAGCAAACCAAAAGGGGCACTTAAGCACAAAAGCACTATTACGCAGACTAAACGACTCTAAAATTAGGGAGGCAGCTACCAATCTAATCTTTACGGAGGGCAACTGAAGCAGATCATGGATCTTGAGCTTCCAAAACTTCCATTGCTTGATCTTGAAGGGCTCGATCCTAGGGATAACCCAGAGATGAGGGAGTCAAATTTAAATTTGAAAACCAAGTTCCAGAAAAGATAAGATGAAAGAACTCAAGAATGATATAAGAGGGTAAGATGATAAGAAAAGAATAGAACAAGGTAAGAAAGAGCAGAATAAGATGAGAGAAGAATTTCTAGTCAAGTTAATTGCTTGGTTTGATTTAGAAAATATATTTTGAATTTTTGACTAAGACGACCAATCTAACTAAAGGTTACGTCCTACAGTCGATATGGCTCTGATACCATCTCTTGTCGGCGCCCCGGGTGTCACACAACCCCGAGACCCTCTGTGCATACCAAGCTAGTCCCATGATCAGTAGCTAGCTTGCACAGTTACAACAATGATGCATTCATAACCATTCAACGACGAACTAATGGAGTAGACAAAGTAATATTAATTAAAACGGCAAAGACCTTATGGTCAAGGTTCTTACAAAAGTCGCCTCACGGGCTTAGCAACAACAGAGTATCCGCAATGAAATCTCAAAAATACGTGGAGCCCAATCGACATGCCCACAGGCAATCGAGTGGAGGACGTGACCTAGATCGCGAAGTCTTCAAAGTAGCTTTCTTCATAGTACTCAACATTTCCTGGTTCTTCTGCTGACCGATCAACAAAGGGCATAAAGCCGTGAGTACATAAAGTACTCAAGAAGTCGTAGAGAAATGTATGCACTTAGTATTCATGTCGCTTAAGCAAGGATGGCTTTATGGTTAATTTGCGTAAAGCAAGTTTAACAAGAAATACAATAATTAGATTGCAAAGGTGATTTTAAAAGAATAATACATAGATAACCAAGTTCTTTTGAATCAAACAAAGAACATCCGCTCACTTCCCAACCATTCCAACCAAACGCTTCTATCGAACCAAACCACATTTTTGAAAATACTACCCTTGCGCGAAATCACTGTGCATGTCCGTAATCGGGACACGGCTATTCAATAGATTTTGACACTCTGCAGAGGTTGTACACTTTTACCCACAAGACACGAATTCTCTAGTTTGTTTGGCATCCGTCGATACCACCGCCACTTCCTTAGGTGAGTAGTCTAGAGCACGTGACAAGGCTTTTACAAAGTTCCATTTTGCCTCGGTTCGCGCTGCTAAGGTTTCGCCATCACACCCCTCTTGCGCCAATAAATGTACCACAACAGAACCGACCCAAAACTTTCCTAATTAATTGGCCAGGTCCGTCCCATACCGGACTTATGGTTGCACGAGGTGACCCAGATCAATGACTTGCAAAGTTAAGTCCTTAGTTGGCTGCTCAGACAAGTCTACCACAACCCAATGTGCATTACGCACCCACTCTAGCTCCCTACCTCAAGCCCGAGCATAAATCATTTTTGTTCATACCCGACCAAATGGCAATCCCTGCCATGGCACAACATCTTTTAATAAAAGTGGCCTCACACCACAATTCCATAGTTCCATTAGTCAAATTTCAATAATCATTGAACATGTGATCGAAAGTACCGCGGGTAACTAGAGCATGTCTAAGCAATATTACGCTCCCAAGTTGGTATACAATTATGTCCAACTAGTATTAACCATCCTAAGGTGTCCAAGGATATATGTCATTCAAGGAGACATTTCATTTTCAATTTATCAAGGAGGCATAATGGCAATTTGGTAATTCTCTACTCCCAAAACCATTTTTAATAAAACTAGCCATGCATGATAATTTAATACAATATACATTTGTAAAATGGGTTCAACATGGTCAAAGGCCTACGACTTGCCTTCGTTGACGAGGAGAGGGTCTTCTATCGTCGGTCGAAGAAATCTTCCAAACGCCTAATCTACACGCGAGAAAAGCAACAAATAAATAAAACAGCACCAAATGAACTCCAAAAATTACAAAACCAGTACCAAATGAAAGAGGATGAATTTATATGAATTTAGAAATTTGAATCACCCAAATCGGAGTTCGGATGTGAAAGTTATAGCCAAAAGAAGTTGAAAGTCACATAAAATGATGAAATTAGGGTTTTCGGATTTTGGATTTAATTTTCTATTGAAAACCGGATTTTGACGTCGTACGCATAAGCGCACACGTGGCGCCACGCTGGCGAACGCCGACGCTGGCGCCGACGTGGCGCCATCGCAGGCCACGGGCTTGGGCCCACGGTCGAGAGAGAGAGAGAGAGAGAGAGAGACGGGACGCTTGCGCGGCATGCGGCGGCGGCCGGAGCCGAGGGGACGGTGGCGGCATGGCCGGGTCAAGGAGACGGCGCGGAGAACGGCGACGCGGAGGCGGGAAGAACGGAGAAGCGCGCGAGAACGGCCGAGAGAGAGAGAGAGAAGAGAGGGAGAGGAAGAGGCGCGGCGGTTTTATAGAGCTCGCGGCGCCAAAGCAATGGAGCGGCGATGGGACGCAGCGCGGCGGGCGGCGCGGCGGAGGCGCGGCGTGGCGGGCGCGCGAGGCGGCGGCGTGGCGGCAGATGGCGCGGATTCGCGGCGGCGCGAATCGCGCGGCGTGGGAGAGAGAGAGGCGGCGGCGCGACGAAGACGACGAACAGGAGCCGTCCGATTGCGATCGGACGGTGGGGAGCGAGGGAGACGCGTGAACGAGCCGCTCGATTCGACGGACGGTGGGAAGTCCAACGGCGCGGCGAACGGATGCGAAGCGGCGCCGTCCGATTCGATCGGACGGTGGGAAGAGGAAAGGGCGCGGGCGGAGGAGAGCCGTGCGATGGCGATCGGACGGTCGCGAAGAAAAGGGGGGCGCGAGCGAACGGATGCGGCCGGATTTCGATCCAACGGCCAAGAGCAAGAGGCGACGCGGCGAAACGAGGGCGCTCGGATGAAGATCCGACGGCGGAGGGCGAGGGCGCGCGCGGAGCGGGCCGCGGGAGTGGGCCGGAGGCGGGGAACAGGAGATGGGCCGGAGGAATTCGGCCCACAAACAGAAAAAGGATTTTAAATTCATTTTTGATTTCAGAAATTCAAACAAATCAAAAAGCAATTTAGAAAATAGCAAATAGACTCCAAAAATTCTAGAAAAATTCACAGAAATTACTTGAATTATTCTTGACTTAATAAAAATACTTTTAACTTTAAATTTTCTTTTTCTTTTGCAAATAAAATAATTTTTCCATTTCGGATAAAACAAAAATCAATTTCTAAAATCCAATAAATCCAAGAAAATTCTCAAAACAATAATTTTGATTTTAAATTCCAGAAATCTCAATCAAACCAACTTTAATTTAATTGAAGTTCGATTAACTCATATTAAACTGCAAATGATTTTGAAATGTTCAAATTAAGCTTTTGGCAAATAGAAGCAAATGGTTCTCTTTTAAAATTTTTCAAAAACTCCAAAAAACGGGACGTTACAATAACCACCCAATTCTATCGAAATTTAAGCATGACTAAGCATCAATTTGCATAAACTTGTATGCACTCTATAACAACCATCGAGTACTAACATCAGTGGGAATAATAACTTAGGGCTAGTAGCATGGAATAAAAATTTGCTACAACTCATGCATCTAATAGGAATAACCACTTCTAACGAAAAATAATCATTCAAGTAGAATATGCATACATATAACTTGCAAACAAGATATTTTGTAACAAAAGTAATAGGATCAATATGATCAAAGGGGAGGGGGGCTGCTTACCTTGTTGAGGATAATCCTCTTGCTATGTTGAGGATCATAATCGAACTCGTTTGGATCTTCGTAATCTAATGTTCGAATACGAAAAGCCAATAAGAACACATAACACCAAATATATCAAAAAAATTCAAAATTATCCAAAATGCATGCAAATTTTACAGTAGGTATATTATGATTTTAGATGAATTTAAAAATAAAAAATATTTTATTTGGAGTTTGTATGTGGAAGTTATGACCTTTGGAAGATCAAAGGGAAGAAAAATCAGTAAAAATGCAATCTTTCACTATACATCTAAAAATTATCTTTTTGACAATATTTTACAGAAATATGGTGAAGATAAAAATTACATGGCATGATATATAATAAAAAGTTATAACCAGAATAACTTGATTCAACTCATTTCGAGTTCATATGAATTTTCTATGAATTTTTGAAGTTAAAACATTTTGTAGTATAAAAATAATAATATTCCAAGATAAATATGAAAAACTAATTTTTCCATGACAGTAACATGTTCAAAAATTATACCATATTAAATTTCATCAAAAATTAAAATCACCCAAATTTGTTTCACTGTATTTTGTGTTAAAATGAATTAGTTATGCATTTTTGAAGTTAAATGATTTTTCAGTGCAACAATAATTCATTTCGGAATTTATAAATGCATTTAATACTTTTTATACCGAGAGTAATCTAGACATAGTTGCTGACAGGTGGGGTCCAGTGCATAGTATTATTTTCTATTTAATTTAAATGTGCACTGGCAAGTAGGCCCTACTTGTCATTGACCCGGTGCACGAAATAGTGCATGGACCTTCGGTCCATAGCACAATGCAAAAATTCTATGGGGCTGGTTACTATGCACTAATGGCCTCGGGCTCACATATCATTTACTCTAGTTAAACCGGTTTAAAGCCTCGATTTCTAATTATGGGCCCACATGTAATAGAAACATTATTTCTTTAAGACAACCATTTATTAACCTAAGCAGTCATTAGCTATTAAATGACCATGATTAACCCTAATGGTCGTGCTACAGTGCTATTCGTAGGTTCCAACAACGCTGATTAACCCTAATGGTCGTGCTACAGTGCTATTCGTAGGTTCCAACAACGCTGAGCTCGCTTGACTGGAGTCTCGACGGTGACTCCGACCATGGCGGCACTGGCCAATGGCATGAATGGGTTCATAAGACTATTGGGCACCTATTGGCGGAGACGACCTGGAATGGTGGTGAGCCGGCAGGAGGCGGCGGCTCCTAAACGGCAAAAGTGCATGTACCAACCTGGTGATTTTTGGAGCTAACCAATGCATGCTTAAGCTACTAGAGGGTCCTAGGAAGTTCATTGTGCATTGGAGAGACCGAGGTAGCTCGGAGGAGACTTGTCCATGGCAATGGCTGACGGCGGCGGCAAGCCTCACGAGGGGAGGACTCCTTGGGCAAAACTAAGGGCAATGAAGGTGCCAAAAAGAATAAGGAAGCTGAGGAGATGGTGCCATTGCAAGGAATCGAAAAACGGCTCACCCCAGCGACAATACGACCATGAATAGGGTTGTCGACCTACAAGAAGGCCAAGGTCCTAAACCGAAAGATCTTGTGGTGCATTAGACAAATTAGTTGAGGGCTCATAGTTGTCATGCTCTAGGATAGAATATGAAGCACAAAGCGAGGGCAAGGGGCTTACTGACACGAAGATGACGAAGATTGACACTAAGGTGGCCTTGGTCTGCGCGCGAGACCGTGATTTAAGAAGAGACGTTCGCGAAAAGTGCTACACATGAAACCACGGCTCAAACCATCAAAAGAGGATGCAGTGAGGAAGACAAAGAAGGTCATAGAGGTTGCGGGAAAAACTCACAGAGAGGAGGTGGAGATAGAGCTTCCCCCTCTTCCACGCCTGGGAAGAGAAGTGAGCAAAATGGGGCAGAGAGAGGGGGTTTTGAGCGGGACTGAGGACAGAGAACGAAACGTCGTGAAGTGGCGAGGCCCTGGGAGTGGTCAAAAGGGGCGGTGCGGTCACGGTGATGATCGAGGCTCGGCAGAGGTGCTTGGTCGCGCGGCGCACATCTTCCGCCTGAGCCGTGTGGGAAGGAGACGAGACTATCGCATGGCCCAGGCGCCGCCAGATCGAGGGAGCGAGTGGGTGGGGTTCAAGCAAGTGACTCGAGTCGGAATAGCGCATGGCCCGAGCCAGTGTCTGGTGCAGCCGCTTCAGCAAGCTGGTTGGGTTAGAACAAGTGGGATCGGGTTCGATCGGTGCAACAGTGCTAGGGTTTTGAATTCCAAATTTGACCAAGAAGCAATAGGGTTGACCGAGGCTTGAAAAATAGCAAATAAATTTTAAATATTCTAAAAAATTTCAGGAAGGTTCCTGGGATGCCCTAGTTCCCACTGAATTCTCAAACCAAAATTTTTGTATTTTAATTATTTATTTTTAATCCTTTAACCTCAAGTGTTATTGAAATGGGTTTTGAATTTTCTTAGGGTTGATTTGGTTTCTAAAAATTTGGGAAAATTATATTTATTCATGATAAATATTATCAGAGTTAAATAAATTATTTTCCAAGGATGATCACAAATATTTATTTCTATTTTTATTGTGTGCTTTGATTCCAGTTATGTGTTTTCTTTGATTTTAAAATTTTCAAATGCAACAATTTATGCAATTGTTCCAGAAATCAAATGCATGTTCAAAAGTTTTAAAATTTTCATATTTTTATACATTTGAAATACAAACCTAAGATTTGGGATGTTACACAATCAAACCATTAAGTGAACATCTCATCCACCGAGCGAACATTATATTCACCAAGTGAACTCCCCATCCACGTTTGACACAAAGCACCAAGTGAATTCCCTGTCCACCAAGCAAACATTATATTCACCAAGTGAACTGCCCATTCACACTTTGATACATTTTTATAAAAACTATACCTCTCGTGTGAAATACTCGAGCTTTGTCCACAGCCAGGGACAAAACCATTTAAACTGTTTTAACTATGCAGGGGTTGTACAACTTTACTCACAAAAGATAAATCAACTTATAATGTCAGACCACACTTCCATAGGTGTGTGACTAAGTGATCATCATAAGGCCTTTACAAACATCCTTCGTAACCCAATTCTGCCCTCTAAGGTTCCAACATTGGATGTCTTTCTTACCAGACATGCCCCCCCTCTTGTGCCATTGTGAGTATACGTCCATCCTTAACTCACGCTTCCAAGACAAAACTAAAATTAAGACATTGCAAATTGATTAGCCAGGTCCATCCAATACTGGACAGATTGTTGTACGATATGACCCACTTCAATGACTCACAATATTAAGTCCTTGACAACTAGTCAGGCAAGTCTACCACAACCCACAATGTGCTAACTGAAGGATCGCGGGAAGACTACGATAGCACTAAACAACAAATTACCGCGCAACCAAGGAACCTCCGCTAGTAATAGATCACGAGATTACCACTAGACGCGCCGACTCGTAGCGGGAGTAGAGTCGATGTAGCGAGTTGCTGCGGTCGTAGTCGTACTCGCCGCGTGTCTTCTCCTCCGAGTAGTTGTACTCGCCGCGCGTCTCCTCCTCCGACTCCTGTGATCATCACGAGTTGCTAATCGTCCTAGTGCTGATGCTTCGCAACAACACCTCTAAGGTATCCACACGTACGGCGTGGGAGGCACCACGCGCTGGAGTGGTAGCATCGGCAACGTGGTTGAGGAAGATGTGGCTATTAGGGTTTAAGGAGTTCTTCCAAAAGATTATCGTCGCACCCCTTGCTACCGCCCCTTTATATATAGGCATCCATGATGGGTCTCGAACTTGAGGCCCATTACGAACTTGAGGTGATGCGGGGTGCCCGATCTTCTCGACGTAGAACCTCTTGATAACTTGTGTACCCTGACGAACCACCACCGATCCCCGCCAATGCACGGACTTGTAACTCTATGGAAAATTCGCCCAAACACACACTTGATTGGATCCTCGCAGACCACAAGCGAAGGTCGTCGAACCCTCAATTCTCAGCGGAAAAGCAAGAACGACCCCTTGTTCTCAACGCCCAATTCCCTCTGTTTTGGCTATAAGCACAACAGGAGAATCAAGCAAAAGCTTTGAAAATATATTAAACGTGGTCTGATGTTACAATGGGGGTCTAACCCTCAATATATAGTGCCCCTTCTCCTCCTCATGGCTGGCCAAGAGGCCCTACTCCTATTCTAATTTGGAATTAGAACTTCTACTCCAATTCCGACTCAATCTAAAACAAAAAGGAAACTCTAATTTTACAACCGTCATATTGTTTCGGTCATATTGTTTGATACAAGACGAATTTCAGAGTGAGGGAGGATCCATTGGATCGGGCTTGAAGTTAGATTTCCAACAAGCCTAAAACACCCAAATCGAACTTTGTATGAGAAAGTTATGACCTTTTTACTCCGGACTGTCCTGCTGATTCCGAATCCGAATTGAATTATGAGTTGATTCCGAGTTTGAATTTGGTTGGGCTTGTGGAAGTTTCGAATTTGACTTGGATTCTTGGGCTTCTCTCCCCTTGCTTGTCTCCAACGAGCTTCTCCTCCATTGTGATGGCCTTTCTTCAAGAACAACCTCATATCCTTCATCTCTGTTCATTATTGAATCTTCCAATCTGAGCACAAGCAAAACACTAGTTTTAGGTTGTATGAAATTCTCATTGATAACATTATGTGATTCAGCTAGAAATAAATTCACATGTTCTTTTAATAATTTGGCCCGTGCCCTTGTAATAGGCCCAGATGGCAGATCTGGAGCTTCAACACTTATAGCTTGATCTATAGTAGCAGAAGATGGCAAAGAGCTAGGGATGCCCTCATCATGAGGCCTACAAGAATTCAGATCACCATCCAAATCAAATCCCAGCTCTTTAAGTGTGCGACCCTATAGGTTCATATGCAATCGGTTGTGACTCGGAAACTCTTTTCCGACCACTAGTCGTCAGCGGTATCTAGCAGCACATAACGATTCCCAAACACACATAGAATATATCAGACGAACCTTAATGCAATATGATCTACAACCAGGTCCATATCACTAACGACCAGCTCGTATCTCTATACGACCAGTTCATATATGGTCTCGACCAATTCATAACTCCTTACGACTGTGTTTCACCACTTAGTGACCATGTTCGACCAGCCTACGACCATTCAGATTCCATATGACTAGTCCGTGATCCGATCGAAATAAAAGCCTTCTCGTGTATTCTCCCTTTGCCTCACGATGTTTGGTTGAACTCCAGGTGAGAGGTTGTATCATCCATGGACTGTTCAATACTTTCTCGATCAAATGTCGAATAACTTCATGTGGTCGACACTTCGACCACTAGTGGCATGGCCATGCACTTTCTTTATCCAACCACAACGAGGGGCCTAGAGACATCTCTCCTGTTATGTTAGGAGGGGCAAATCCCATATCCGACCAGTCACATCTCTCCGCATATTTCATAGCATACCCGAAAGCTACCTTTATAACTACCCAGTTACGAGTAGTGTTTAGCAACCCCTAAGAGTGCTACTACATATGTAGGAAACCATGCTGATCTCAGGTCTAAGGATTATACATCATCATTGCTTGAGACCAACTAATGATACATAGAATCATAACACTCTCAACAGTGTCTCAAGGTGGGTCTTTTCCAACACCATGTTCTCTAACATGTGAACATACTATTGGTTTGATATCTCCGTATTATGACTTGTGAAACATAGTCATCAACCAATACATATGCTAGTCTATATATGTATATGTGTCCTCATATGTTTTCGACAAGGGAACGTTTAAGAATAATCATCACAGAAATATAGAGTTTCACAATCAAGTCACGTACTTGATAATAAATATTATTGATATTATTCTAGGAATAAGATAACATATTATCCAATATTATGAACATAATGAAATATAATCATCTTAATGATTGCCTCTAGGGCATATTTCCAACACTAACTGCACCCCCTTTACTCCACGATCGCTTGCCTGAGCGAAAATTATTTTGTTCAATTAAGACCAATGATATACTCTATCATGGCACACAAATTTTAAAAACAATAGCTACCCGCCAGAATTCTATATCTCATTAAGTCAAATTAACATTTATTGAACTTGTGACATGAGCCCATCTGACAACTACGCATGACTAAGCATTTTTACGATTCCTAGGTTGGTGATACAAATAAGTTCAACTAATAATAACCATCCTATGATGACAAATGATTCATCATATTCAAATAATCAATGGAGACATAATGATAAATATGTGATTAACTATTCCCAAAACCAGTTGATGTAAAGATAGCATGTAATTTAATATAAAACAAGATGGTTATGAAAACATAGGTTCAATATAATCAATAGATTATGGCTTGCTTTGGCTTTGCTTAGTTACCACACTTGGATCTTCATAGGTTCAATATAATCAATAGATTATGACTTGCTTTGGCTTTGCTCAGTTACCACACTTGGATCTTCAAAACTTGCTTCTGCCTGCTCCTTAAAACAGATCATCTAAATGAGAAGGAAAACAATAGACGAAGCACAAATAAATTCAAAAGAAAAACAAATAAAAAAAAGCAAAACCAACTCTAAAAGAAAGAGCTTGATTTTAGAGGAATTTAGGAACTTGAACGGATTGAATCAAAGTTCGGACGAAGGAGAACAGACTCTCAGAACACTTACCATAAATGGAAAAGAGAAAGAAAAGAATATTCTAAGAAATATTCCTTCGGCCGAAAAAGAAAAAGGAAAAGAAATTGATGCTGACATGTGGGGCCACTCATAAGTGAAAGAATAGATAGAGAGATTGACAGGTGGGGCTGGGCTAACAGAGAGAGAGAGAGAGAGAGAGAGAGAGAGAGAGAAAATAGAGAGAGGTTGACATACGGGACCCACCTAGCAGAGAGAGAGAGCTACGAAGAGAGGAAGAACATAGGAGCGAGGCGTCGGCGCTGGGCAAGCAGCAGAGATGATGAATGGCGGTGAGAGAGCAGTGGTGACAGGAAAAAATGAAACCCTAGCGACACAACGAAGGCTTGGCCGGTGGCGGCGTGTCTAAAGCGGCACGGACTCGACGGCGGTGCAACGACGACAGAATGGGTGTCTCGGGCTCGGTCCCATGAGGAAACGGAGGCAAGCACAGGGTCGACGGCGGCACGAGAATCACGACAGGAAGCTTGGGGCAGCCAGAGGACGATGGAAACGGCGGTGCGATGACAATCGGCGGCTGAGAAGACGGGTGACGGCAGTCGGGCACCTCGACGACGTTATAGGGGGCCATACTTCCAATTTATTTTTAAATACTTCCGATGAACTCCAAATTTATGATGTTATAGGGCCATAGCCCATGTTGCCCTTAATAAAAGCTCAATCCTGCAAGGCGAGGGGTTGTGATGCAAGTAGTCCTACTTGCTTTAGTTTCGGTTACTTTCATTTGTTTGTACTCGGGGTTCAACATGTGGGCGGATGATAAATAGTAGTAATTGCACCCATGCCCGCCCAAGTTATAATGTTAGGACTGGCTCGGGTGCCTATCTCCTTCTGTAGCGAAGGTCAATGTCAAACTCTTAAAGAAATTTTGAAGTGAGGAAAAAAATTGCATATTTTCTATTCTTATTGGTGGGCTGCTGGGTGCTTCGTAGGAAAAACTGAAATGACAGTATCTATTGAGTTGTTGATCCAGGAACATGCTTTATTCCCGTGTTAATTCAGATGATTAAGTTAGTAGTACTTCGTATCTATACATATTTACAAACTACCGGTGATATTTAAGATACCTTATTCGTTTTGAAGGTCTAGAAAATACAAACATCGAGATATATTCAAGATATCTCCTTTTCTTTGAAGATGTGGGAAATCCACAATAATCCCTAAATAAAGAAACCCTAGAAAATATCTCATTAATCGAGAAAAAAAGAAGAAAATTTACACCACTTATTTTGGTATGACCAAATTATAACGGTGCAGATTAATCATGTATAGCTATTACAAGTACTACAACTGTATAACAAATACAACTCTATTTTCGAAAGATAATAAAATTATATAACAAATACGATATACTGCAATATCCAACTGCGCAATTGCGGCAGTGTATTTCACACTAGATATGAACTATACATTACTCTTCGTAATATTAACTCTTTTAAGGTAGGGTTAAAAATTAACAGTCTGCACGAGTACGTAACATTCGTAAGTTTAACTCCATCCACTTTCAGTAATTTTATCCGAAAATTTGAATTAATCTTAAACTTGTTCAGTGCACACACGTTCACTCCCTCCTTTCTATCTGGACGGCCACACGCTGCATCCCGACTTCACTAGCATGCGGGTCGTTTACCCGAGGCCCGAGCCCCGCGACCGTGAAACGCCGTCACGGCAAGTCGCGATCCCACCGTCGACGACACCCATCCGAGCGATCCTGACCGTGCAGATCCTAACGGGCGGAGGCGTCAGGTAACGCCCGCATCCCGCCTTTGGCTCCCGACCATTTATATCTGCAGGGGTCGCCCCTTCCATTTCGGTTTCTTCTCAAAGAAAAACTCCTCCCAGCAGCACACGGACAGGAAAAACCAAGATACTGAGAGGGGTAAAAACCAAAATAAATTACCAAGAGGAACAAGGGAGAGAGGGAGGTGAAGGGTGGGTAAATAAACCGTCGTCTCATTGTAAGTCCTTGTAAGTATCGTAATCTTGGTTTCTTTTTCTTTCTTGTTTGGTCTGCGTTTGAAACGTACGTAGTGTATCCTTGCTCTTGGATTTCATACATCGATTGAGCAGGTTCTTCATTTGTCTCTCCATTTCCATGTTGGTTCCGTTTTCTCTTTTCTCAGATTTGTGTTTATAGCTGTGTCAATTTTCTTTGGGCAGAAGAATTTCCCGCAATGCGATGTTGCTGTTATTCACATCACGTAGTTTTCTTCTGAATAAATTCATTATGTTGATCTCAGTCCGAGTTTTCTTGGATGTGATTTACTAGACTTTGCGATTTCGTTGTTGTGTTTTGTGACAAGTCAGGGGAGGGAGGGGATGATGTCCGAAAGCGAGGAGCACGGCTCGCTCCTAGAGAAGATCAACGAGAAGATCCATGAGTACAAGGGCTCCTCCTCCTCGTCGTCGTCGGACTCCGAGGACGACAAGCCTCGGAAATCCAAGAAGAAGAGGTTGTTCGGTAGGACGCATCCGCTGCATCACGTCCTCGGCGGAGGCAAAGGTATATACACGAAATGATGAATATTGCCCAAAGAAAAAAAAAATCCCACCAGAAATGCTTTGCTCAAAAATGAGATTGGGGAGCATTAATGGTCAGATCAAGAACCATGGAATGCTTATGAAGATAGATTAAGGAAATGGACAAATTATGCCTATTCGGGTGACAGATTGGATACTGGATATCAGTTTCTGGCACAAACAATTGAACCAGAAAAGTGTGTATATAATGTAATTTCATCGCTGGTGCATGTGATTTTTTTTATTGTTAGCATCGATGTGCGAGTTGACGATGACAATGGTGACCGTGACACCTAATTGTGTTCTTTTTCAGGTGCTGATCTTGTGCTGTGGAGGAACAAGCAGACGTCTGGGAGCATTCTGGCAGGGGTGACTGTGATCTGGCTGCTGTTCGAGGGCATTGGTTACCACCTCCTGACCTTCCTCTGCCACACGCTCATCGTCTTCCTCACCGTCTGCTTCGTCTGGTCCAACGCTAAATCCTTCATCAACAGGTCGCATAACACTTCTTTCTGTTCCCTTACTATCCTGTTCAGTGCTTACAGGCAATGTGATTGTCATTTCTAGGCTAGTAGAATATCTTATTGGAAGGACAATCTGTCAAAGTGTCCCTAGCCCTTGATACTGAATTTTAATCTCAGACCGTACAGATCCACCACTTTACTTACAGATCATATTACGAACCTCTATGGTCTGAGAACAACATTTATTGTTTGATACATGAGTTATCAATTTAGTAAATTGTTTTTTTTTTTCATATTTCAGATGCACAGCTATCTATGCTATGCAAAAGTAATGTTATCTGAAGTAGTAACAATTAGCCAAAATTAGTGATGACCGATCAAATTAAAGTCGCCTATGTGGATTTGTGCACTTCTTTATGTCCATTTCTGTCGTCATATCGCCATTTGACTTGCTCTACTAATGCTTAATTGAATCTAGTTGCTGCATTCGTGCCATGTATTCTGGAGATGGTATGATGCCATTATGTAGTTTCCTACACAATGTACAATTTTAGAGCTTATTATACAACTTAATATTCATTTTTATTTGTTTGGGAAAGCAAATAATATCCCAAATGCAAAGAAATATCAATTTTGAAAGATATTTAATTGTGATTTGGTCACTGGAGACAATAAAATAACCAATTCATCTAATTCTATAGAGTCTTGATCTAAAAATTGATCACCTACAGCTTGTACCAAAAAATGTCTAGTTTTTATTTTTTCTATGAGATTATATTATGTTTTGGGAGGTGATATCATCTTTGGATTTTTCAGGTCTCCTCCAAAGTTCCCAGATGTCATTCTATCTGAAGTCCAATGCCTGAAGTTAGCTCATATTCTGAGGAAAGAAATCAATGAGGCTTTCTTAACATTGCGCAATGTTGCTTCCGGGAAAGACCTGAAAACATATCTGATGGTAAGCTGAGTGCTACCATCTATTTTTTTCCATTCTTTCTGTTGCAAGTACTTTGGAGCCCAATGTCTTACTGGAGCATTTTTCTTGCAGTCAGTTGCAGTCCTCTGGTTCATTTCTATAATTGGGAGCTGCTTCAGCTTCTTGACTCTGTCGTACACTCGTAAGCCCCTTATCTACTTTCTCTTTTGTTTCAACTGCAAATTAGTTCATAGTAGTGTCTTCTGAAATGTGTGCTGTATGTTACTGACTTAATCTTAATACAACTCGAAGGTTTCCTGTTTACATACAGAAATACTGTGTGATTACGTTTGTACTTACATTTCTATGATTGCTTCACTCTTCGAAAATTCAAGAACTTGATCCATGAATATGTGCATAGGTACTGAACAGTATAAACACAATCACATGCGAATGCACAACAGCTTCGTCTGAAAATATGTACTGTAGACTATTTGCTTCCTTCACATCAAATGCTAAAATGGAAGTTACAACAATAGCTTCCCCTTTTAATTTAAAATGAGAGAATATATTAAAGAAAATTCTACTTTTGTGTTTTTTCTTCCAAAGCACACGTGCAGGGAGGGCTTCCCAATATTGGGATGAAATTGTTGTCTCAGTGCACACCATTCAAATGATAATTTTGGTCAAACAACACACTGCAGTATACTAGAATATTGAACTCCATAATTAGTTAATGTGAAATATTGAAATGCCAAGATCTAGCATTGGTATATCTCCTCTATGGATAATCTGGAAAACTGAAAATGTGGTTGTAGCAATATGTGGTTCAAATGTGTCCTTACAGACTGTTTGCTTGCATTACATAAAAAATGTTAAACTCAGAAAAGTGTAACATAATATACACATCCAAGATTATTTGTGCGTATAAGATCATCAAATCAAGAGATTAAATATGGAATCCTATTTCTCATATGTCTTTCGAGATACACTGAATTCGATGCCTGTTTGTAGTTTTCCTGATGGCATACACGCTGCCCATGTTGTATGAGCAATACGAAGATCAAGTGGACGTCGTGGGCGAGAAGGCCCTGACTGAGATCAAGAAGCAATATGCAGTGCTCGATGCGAAGCTTCTCTCAAAGATCCCAATGTTATCCGACAAGAAACAGCATTGAAGTGATGCTTTGAAGCCCAAAGCCCTCTCATTTTCATTTGCAACTCAGCTATTACCAAATTAGTCTCTTTTGGTTTCCTCTTGCCATCATCTAGAAATCTTTGAGATGACTTATAAATCTTATTTCGATTCTTAAGCATCGGAAAAGTCAATTTTCCGAGTCCTAGAACAGAACACCGTCGACGGTCACACGGAATAGTTGCTTCTGCTTGTCAGTTTCCGTTCATATTTTGAGTTTTGTTTGGTCACAAGATACATATGCCAGACCAATTTATATGATTATTTGCTATATGTATGTATTATTTGATCCTTCCTTTCTGATACTGAACTATTTGCGCCATTCTGATTGGCAGCTCAATTCATTTGGGTCCCTCATGTTTGTTTTCTTTTTTTAAGGGAAGCTATGAGCTTTCATTAACTCGAAAATTCTTCAATATAATCAGCACTGTTTGTGAACTATAAACTGCGGGCAGGAGAGCAACCAAACTTGCGAGTCTCGCCTCGCTGTGTACAAGCTTACTTAGCTGTAACAGCTCAATTTTGTGTTCTTTTGAAACTTGATTGAATTTTTGGGGATTTTCAAAAACTTTTGTTGCATTTTGTGAAATTACAAAAACATGATTGCATTTCAAAAGTCAAATCAAAATCCTAGCCTAAATTGGAATTGATAAAAATGAACAACAAATTTTAAGTGCCAAAATCCCTCCGAATTTGAATTCAAATTCAGCTCAAGAAATTTTCAAACAATTCCAAATCCTTTCTTCCCTCCTTTTTTCCCCTGGGATGAAACCCTCCCAGCCGGCCCAACCTCTCTTCTCTTCCCCTCGGCCCTCTCCCTCGCGCCGAGTCACTACCCTGGTCCTCGCCCACCTATCGCTGCCCTGCTGACTTTATCTTCCTCGCCGCCAAAAGACTACTTGCTCTCTCTCTCTCTCTCTCTCTCTCTCTTCCCTCTACGCTCCATCAAAGCCACACTTGAGTGCACTGGCACGGTAGACCTCGAGCGCCACTCTCCCCGCCATGACCTTGTCACATCAAACCGCCAACTCGTCGGCCCCCTTAATGCACGCTATCTCGCGAGAAAACATCGCTCAACCGCAACATTGTCATCACCGTCTCGCGTCTCTACCGCTATAAAATCTCTCCCAATCTTGTCTTCATGTGCGCCTCAGTTTCCTCTACCGTTTGCCCTCACCCACTTTCTATTTCGCCGCCACTGCGTCGGGCTTGACCAAGGACCGAGCTCCAAATCCGCCAACTGCCCTCGCCATCACCGCCCTGTTGAGCCTCAACCTTGAAGGTCATGCCCCCTCGCCATCACCTCACTCTCCTATTGTTGATGCTCCTCTCCTTTTTCTAGTTGGAGCACCAGATCAGTGCTGGAGCCCTTTCGTCCTAGCCGTCAGAACAGTGCCCCACCGAGCCCCTTATCGTCTCCGGTAAGCTTCTTCCTCATTTCTATGTGTATCATCGTGTTCCTAGCTTCCGCAAGTTTTTTAGGCTAGATAATGTATCTCTAGAGCCTTTGTAGAGCCACCGCTACCGCGATGATCATCTGCCTCGCTATCAGCTGTCGTAGTCGTGTCGTGTTGGTGATATGCCCAAGAGATAATCATAGAGTTAATTGTATCACGTGTATATTTATGAGTTATAGAATAAATGTTATTATGTTCCTTGAATGAATCATCATTTATAAAGATTAACAAGTACGTGACTTGTTGGTAAAACTCTTTAACTTATATGATGTCATTCCAAATGTATCCCTGGTCTGATGTCATTAGTTAGAACACTAGTGATTTATCGACCAACACATGTATTGATTGATGACCATGTTTTACCAATCATGGATATGGGGATATCGAATCAATAATATGAACACATATATGTTAGAGAATGTGGTGTTGGATTGACCCACCTTGAGGCACTATTGAGATTGTTATGATTTTATGTGTCATCTGATGGTCTCAAGTAATGATGATGTATAATCCTTAGACTCGAGATCAATATGATTTCCTACATGTGTAATAGCACAGTTAGGGTTGCCAAACGCTACTCAGAATGTGATAGTTATAAAGGTAGTTTTCTGCATGCTATGAAACATGCGGGGAGGGTGATCGGTTGGATATGAGATTAGTCACTCCTATCATAACAGGAGAGATATCTCTGGGCACCTCAATATGGTCAGAGAAAGAAAATACATGACCATGACACTAGTGGTCAAAAAGTCGACCACATGAAGTTAGTTGTCGCTGATCGAGAAAGTATTAAATAGTCCATGGATGAAAAATTATCTCACCGGAGTTTAAACAGATATCGTGAGGCAAAGAGAGAATACACAAGCAAGTCATTCATTCGACTAGATGCGCATCGGTCATATGAAGATACGAGCTAGTCGTAAATCGGTCGAACATAATCGTAAATCGTCGTAAGGAGTTACGAATCGGTCATAACTAAATATGAACTAGTATTATAGAGATACGAGCCGGTCGTAAGTGATAAGGGCTTGGTCAGATCATATTACATTAATGTTCGCTCGATATAATTTATGTGCATTCGAAATCGTTATGTCCTGCTAGGAACCGTTAACGACTCGTGGTTGGAAAAAGAGTTTCTGAGTCACAACCGATTATGCATGAACCTACAGGATCATACACATAAGGGGTTCGAATAAACGAGTTCGAATAAGATCCGTCATGGGCTCTTTTATAAGGGGATGCATGAGGTCATTGGGACATACGATGTGAGTTGCTCTACCAAACCCTAGCCATCATCTTCTCAAGAGCCCTACCATGTGCATTGGTGCTAACACACCGACGCATTTATATTCTATCCTCGACATGTGTTTACAAGTGGAGGCACTGCTATGCGGTTCTATGTATCTTTGAATGAGGACTATCCATGACATTCACAAGGAACGTGATAGGTTGCTGGAACAGAGGATCGGTACCGAGGACGTTGGATGATCAACTACGACCACTTCATCAACACGCTTGACGTTGGATCAGGCTGCTTCAACTCTTCTTTCGCTACACTGCACATTTAGTAGTATATCTATGATCTCTTGCTTACATGGCTTCCTGTTTTACGTGGTAGAATTTTTGAATTATAAGCTAGTGTAGCCTACCCATATACTTCATGTCATTTCTGAGCTCCTTTTTGTGTGCCGCCACCGTAGTTAGCTTCGCCGCAACACGTACTAGCTCACTTGAGTGTTGGTTAGTTGATAGTAGCATCGTAGCTCAATTGCGCCCGTAGCACAGTAGCACCGTCGTGTTGCCGCCTCGGGCCACCTCTCGACGTGCTGCAACCACCGATAACTTCGCTATAGTGCCCGCAACCCATTTTTCCCTCTTGGGTATCAGCCGAGCCTTGCCTCGCTGGCGACGAGATCCACCCGAGCTACCCATGGTGCCCCTCTGTCTCTAACGTGGTTGCCACGTGGACCGTCATTAGATTAAGCCAGTAGATTAAGGTTAGTTAATCCATAAATGTAAATCCGTAAGTTAAGAGCAAGTTTGTAAATTGAGTGCATAGACCTCCAGCTGCTGACCAATGAGCCACACGCCTCGGCGCAATAAATAAGATATGTCGGACCCAGATTTCAGATCCGATCCTCTGTGAAATCACCGTGCTATTCCTCGATCAAGAGCTAGCACTCCACGTGTACATTGTCAATCAAACCATACATGGCGCAAACTTTATTTCATTCATTAATTTACACATCAGAGTTTACATAGACCACTTCGGGCCAATTTTGACAATAAGGCCAGACAGGCCAAAAGAATACATTACAAAAGATAGCGGAAGCAACAACGGAAGCAAAGGGGTGAGGGCACATCTTACCGCAGGCAAGTGACTGGGGAACCCGTGTACGTCCGATATTATCCGAAAACTTCAGATAATATAGGAGGCACACAAGAACCAACGGAGTCAGCTAGACTGGGGTGAGACTAGAACAACTAAGGACTAAACTACGCTTCAACATTTCCCGGGTCTTCAGACTTCTGGATCCTTGATGCAATTGCCAGCTCCAGGGTTCCTGTTTCTGAGGGTTTGGGGAAAGAGCGAGGATGAGCACTACTACCGTGCTCGCGAGCCCACACACACAGATGCAATAATATACATGCAAGGTGTAACAAGGATGGCTCGGGTTCTTTTATTTGCGTAAAGCAGCATTTGTAAATACAGATATTAGAAAAAAAATCCTATCACTTAGCATTTGGACCAAATTTGCATTTTTAAAGAGATTAATTGTGCAATAATTGATAATGCAGAGGTTCCTCCATCTAAACTCGTCTCATGCTTCTTTTTCTTTGGTGGTCATACCCACCTAATACCAACGCTGGGTAAGAATACCCAGGAAAATCCAAATCAAGGGCTAGGTGAGCCCCGCACATTTTCATCCCAACCACAGCCCCGCACATTTTCATCCCAACCACAAAAGTTTTTGAAATAGAACTATATCTTGTAAGTTCTTTTGCCCGCCCTTGACCGTGGGCACGGCTGTTCGAACAGTTTTTATTCTCTGCAGAGATTGTACATCTTTACCCACAAGAGATAATCAGCTTGATATGTACACACGTTTCCGTAGACATGTGAATCAAGGGGAGATTACCACAAGGCCTTTACAAGGCATCCCTCGATATTTGCCGCACCCGCTAAGGTTTCACCTGAGTGGGGTGTCGTTCCCGTGGGACCCGACAACCACTACGCCCAGACCCCCTCTTGCGCCATGCAACTTACGCCTAGGGTCCCGCAAGTTACATTCCCCAATACGTAGCCTCTTGGGCTCACGGCATTGGGAGCCCTCCAATGGTGCACTGCATCGGTGGACACCAATTAGTTAGCCAGGTCGACACCATTATAGACTTGTGGCTGTACTGTTTTACAATAAGAGGTCATCACAGGATTAAGTCCTTAAGATCATCTGGGCGGTTCTTACCACATGCCATTCACAAAAATATCCTGGGCTACATTAGCACCCAACCATTTACCCTCCAGCTTACCATCCGCCCAGATGGGTATTAGTAGATTTTAGAGTTTTGGAGAGGTATAAAACAAATTATCCAACCAATTCAGTCATTCTCCCCAATGACTGCCCAAAACAATTTTTATGATTAAAGGATGGTGATTTGGGGTAGTAATACCCCGGTACTTAAACAAGTCTAGCATGGCATTTAAGTATGACCTATAACTAGTATGTTACCAGATATTTACTAGGGTGACAAGGGTACTGGGAGTTCAACTTTCAAGGGAATGGCATAATAATTTATTAATCAACAAGTAGGCATTTAACTACCTTAGAGAATTTGACATACATTTGCATAGAAATTAAAGCATGCATTCTGATACTTCAAAAGAATATAATTTTGCATAAAATGTGGGATCAATATGATCAAAGTGTTGACTCGCCTGGGCTATTTTTACCGTGGCCTTGATCTTACTCAAAGCCTGATTAGACAGAGGTTCGAAGTCTTGCTCGGCTTCTTTGCTTGAATCTTGGATCTGCTGGAGTCGTCGATTCTTCTGGACTTCGATTTCTAATTACGCAATAACGATTGAAACACCAAATAAATCCAAAGAATTCAAGAGACCAAATAAAACACAAGAGCCTCAGAAAGATTGCGGAGGACGACTTGAGAGAATGGTTTGAGCGACACTGGAATGTTTGACAGAGTCAAACGTCCAGTTGGGCGAAAGGAGGAATGACAGAGGATTTCTGCCCAGAGGGAGGATACAAAGAGTGTATGGTCGAAGTAGCTTTTGCTTAATGCTCACATGCGATTCTAAGACTGCAAGACTACCAACACAAAGCGACAAGGCAACAAAGCAACTCGACTACAGGTTCTATACCAATCTTAGAATACTCGATCGACACAAAATCCAATGGCAATTTAATAACAAACTCCGCTGCCAGATAATACTCATTGATTCAAAAGCTAGCTACTCAACTTATTACTACAATCTACTACCAAATCAAGACACAGATTCTATTGCCAAACTACAAATCATTTCCAAACAATACAAATGGATAAAGCAATCAAATCAATACTTCCAGCTTTCACCAAATATCATTATTTCCACAATCATTGATCTACGGACGAAACACTAACCAACAACTAACAATTGATTATCAAATCCAATAGACAGTACTACACTGAAGATTAACACTATCCCTATTAGTCAAGATCACAATCAACAATTCAACTTACTGCCAACAACACATTCTACTAATCTATGGCGACATTTCTTAATCGTTGATCGATTGTAACCCCATTTCTATCGCAACGATCCGGGAAGCAATTACGAATCACATAGTGACAATTACCAATGATCCTCGACAAAACTCGGATCGGATTATTTACGCATAATAATCACAAGTTCATCGTCATCCAAAGATCAAGGAACCGATAAGCATTAGACATCAATCAATACCGCCAAAAATTTTGATGTGGGATTCAATAATCAATACAAGGATTCAATTATCAACTTATACAACATGTAGGGTCTTTCATTTACCAAAGCACAACACACTCATTCTCGCCAACAGATCATGAGTCGATGAGCAAAACAACACGGACAAACAATTGGCAAACCAATCACTACCATCGAGAATGATAATCAAAATATCATCTACCCTTATGCCGATGAACATACATCACAAGCATTAATTCAACTTCATTCTTTGACCGCCCCGATGGCAAACTCAAGCATCTAGGAAGCAAATTACAGTAAACAATCACATGCCATCTGCTGCCGAGGAGGCTCGGCCACAGTGAGAGCAATCGGCAGGGGAGGTGAGGGAGAAGGGGCTCTGGGGACGGCCGACCGAGGGTGGCAGGAGGGCTCAGTGACGATTGCCGACGGCGGCAATGACAGGAGGGCACGGGATGCTAAGGGAGGTGGCGCCTGGGCCGGTGGCGTGAAAGGGAGTTGGCGGCGGTGGGAGCCGAGGGTTTGGCGCCCACGGCATTCGGAGGGAGGAGCACCAACACAAGTATTGGAGAGGAGGAGAGCTACTGAGCCAATGGCGAAGGCGAGGAGCTCGGGTGGTGGTTGGCGAGCAGAGGGCGCGCTGGGAAGAGAGCACGGCGACGGTGGTCCCGAGGAGGCGGGGCGCCGCACCATTGCTGTTGGGGAGGCTCGGGGGTGTCGCCGCGGCGCTCCAAGCGCCGGCGACTGGGCCTGGGCCGGAGGTGGTGACGGGGGCGCACCGAAGGCAGAGGGGACTTCGGATGGAGGGGGAGAAGAGGCCGATGCCGGGGCTCTCTCGTTTGGAGGACTTACCTGGGGAGAGGGAGGAGCAAAGCGGGGAGGAGGTGGAGGGCACTGGGGCTATTTATAGCCGGAAGGAGGGGAGCCGGTGGGGCGAATCTTGGCGGCATGGGCGGCCATGGCGCGGAGGGGACGCGGTATGGGCGACGGCGTGGCGATGGCGTGGGCGCGGCATGGCGGGGGCGACGGGACGAGCTGCCGACACGGAGGCATGGGTGGCGACGTGTCAGGGCCGGAGTTGGTGGAGGCGACGCGAGGTGGGGCGACAGCAAGAAGGAGCGCTTGGAGGCGACGCGGTGGGGGACGAGCGCAGGGATGGGCGGCGCTTCGGTGGGGCCGATGGAGGCGACGTGCGGCAGGTGAAGGTGGGGGCGGAGCGGCAGAGAGCAGGTGGAGGCGAACTGGGCCGAGCCGGAGAGGGGACGGAGGGATCGGCGGAGGCGGCGCAGCGGAGGGAGACGAAGGCCAGCGGTGCGAGGGAGCGAGAGGGGAGCAGGGCGACGAGAGCGAGGCGACGCGCGGCTCGGGAGAAGATAAGGGGAGACGAAGCGGCGACGCGGCCGAGAGGATTCGGGGAAAGAGAGAGACGGGCGAGAGAGAAGGAGATAAGGGAGCAGGCCGTGGAGACGCGGGCCGTGGGCCGGGAAAGCGGAAGAAACGCAGGCCGCGGCATGGCCGAAGTGAGAAAAGGAGGTGGGCCGGGGCGAACGGGCCGGAGGAGGAATAGTACGGGCCGGAAGGAAAATGATAAATGGGTTATGAAAAATGGGTCGGCCCAAAAGCAACAAAGGGGAGGCAAAATTTTGAGAGGGGTCTAAATTTCGAAAAAAAAAGATGAATTAAATTTGAATTTGGAATTTGAGACTTCGAGGATGGGTTTGAAACACAAACCCGAGCTTAAAGAGAGCTCGAGAGTTTTGGAAATTTAAGCGTCAAACGAAAATCAACGAAAATCGAAATTGAAATAATCGGCGCTAATGCTATCTGAAAAACGGGATGTTACAAACCTACCCACCTTAAAATGAATCTCGTCCCCGAGATTCGGTGGCTCGTAAAATGCATAAGGAGGTTGGTCTTCCACTGGTCTTCGGCTCTCAAGCGGCTTCTTGATCCGGGGTGTCTGGCTTGCTTCTTCAAACACTCTGAGGCTTTTCTAGAGCTGAGAGACGCGGAGCAGGTTGTTGACATCTGATAACTTTTCCGGGTAAACCAGGTACCATAATTTCCTTTAACTTAAGGGGGGGGGGGGGTTGGCAAAATAGCCTTACATCAGGATTTTTTTTTGACAAAAGAGGGCAAAGCTCTAGCATAACATGCGCTGGTACAAATTTTGCATACTCATTACATCCTTGATACTTCTGAGCGGATCAGCTACCCACCTTAAAATGAAGGGTGCTCAGTACTAGCTGTCTTTGCTGTAACATCCCAAAATTGGTTTGTGTTTCAAATGTAATAAAAATGAGGAGAAATTAAAACTTTTTCTCTGATCTTGATTTTTGTAATCAGTTCCATAATTTTTGTAAAGGAATTATGTGAAATCAAAAATCAAATTGCCATTTGGACACCAACACAAATCTCCTTCATGAAAATCTTGTGCCCAACCCCTTGCAATAATTTTATTTGAACCTAGGAGTGATGTTTAACACCTCAGAATTATTTCATAATTTTCAGAAATTATTTGATAATTTTTGAGACCAGTCAAACATTAGTCAAACTCCTAAAATAGCCTTCTGGAATTTTTAGAGAAAAATGCAGTGCATAAAAGTCTCTGAAAATTTTATATAAGGTTCCTTCTTCACAAGCAAGCTCCAGTTAAAATTTCATAATTTTTGGAGTTTGTTTGCTATTCCGTATAATTCCTCAAAGATCGCTTATTCAAATTCAAACCCTAACCGGTTTTCACTGCTCCTTGTTCGAATCGACTCGCTCGAGCCACTTGACTCGCCTACCAACTAATCGCACCGCGCGGTCGATCGAGCGCGGCGTTGCAGCGTCGTTGGATCGGCATCAAACGCCCACGATCGCGTGAACGTTCGACCATCCGAGCGCCGATCCATATAAACCGTTGGATTCTAAATCAAGGGCTCAGATTCGCGTGAACGTCGGACCGTCCGAACGCCGCGCAATGTGAACCGTAGGATCCAAATCAACGGCTCAGTTAAAATGGACGCCAAACCGCTTCTAATCACCCGTTGCTTTTGAACCGTCCGATTTCAATCCAACGGTGGAAAAGTCATCTCCTTCCTCGTCCGAGCGCCTTGGAAGTCAAGCAATGGCGTGAGCAGAGGAGAAGCGCCGAGTGCGATCACCTCGTGGTCACCTTTAAACGGCTAGCTCGGGCGCATTAAATGCCCGTCGTGCTCCTCCCTCGAGGTCCATTGTTCAACCGCTCTGCCGCTCTCAAAGGCTCTCATGGCGAGTTGACCCGAGAGGGTTATTGCCGCTGCTCACCGCCATTCCCCGCTATATAAGCTCCTCCGGTCCTTCCATTGAAGCCTTTCAAACACCTCGCAAGCTCCAAAGAACCTCTCTTGTGTTTGCTTGAGCTCAAAACTTGAAACCTTCATTGCGCCATTGCCGAGCCTCGAGCTCTTCTGAAGCGGTACCCTTTGGGCTTCATCCCTTTCAATCTTGCTCCTCTCGATTCCTCTCACCTCGGTGATCATTAACCCTTACTCAATTTGGGTTTTTCCGAGGAGCCTTAATTTTGATTTCCCTTTCGCCGAAAGCCCTATTTTTCTTCATCGAGCGGCTCAGTCCCCTCGTGCTCTCTCCGTGCTCGAGTAACCCTCTTTAGTCCCTAGTTGCTTGGCACTCGCTCAATTGGACCGCAGCAGAGCTCATTTGCTATTTTCGCTTTTGACCATTTTCGGTCATCTCGCTATCTCCGCTTGCCGGCGTTCTAGAACGCTGCAATGAAATTTTTGGTTCCTTTGGTGCGCAAGATTGGTAGCAACCCATTTTGGGCATTTGCTCACACCGCCGCGCCGAGTCGCGGCGATGATCCTCCTTCACCGCTGCTTTGTCGGATGAAAACAGGACGAAGCGCTTGAACGACGTTCACCGTGGACCGTTGGATCCAAGATCAACGGTCAGTGCGAATGAACGTTCGACCGTCCGAAGCGGTTCGATTCGCGTGGACCGTTGGATCCAAGATCAACGGTCCCGATTCGAGTGAACGTCGACCGTCCGAACGCTGATCAACAGGATCGTTGGATCCAAGATCAACGGCCCTCGTGCGTGTGAACGTCGGACCGCCCAACGCCCTAATCCACGCGGAACCGCTGGATCCGCATCCAACGGTGAGCGCTTAGGGTTTGTGAATCGCGCGTACGCGATTGTTCCGTGGACTTAGACCGTTGGATCCAAGATCAACGATCCAAGTGCGTCCACGTCGATTTAATTTCTGGTTTTTCCCGAAAGGATTTATTTATCAACTAAAAAATATGATAACTTGTAAAATGCATAACTATTTCATTTCAAATCCCTTTCGGTTGATTCAAGTTTTGTTGGTTATGTTTTTGACTAGACTTTAATTTAAAAATGTTTCAGCACTCAAGATAGCTCCGTAAAATTTTGCTAATGAATAGTAGTATTTTTGATTTATAAAAGCTGAGCAAAATTGTTTTGGCCATATCTTTTGCATTAAGAATCCAAATCAATTGGTTCTTGTTGCATTAGTTCATAAAAATCATGCTCTTTCTACTGTAAAAATTTTAGAGCTTTTTGTTGAAGTTGGCTGTTGAATCTTTTCGGTTTCTTTTGCCTTATTGGTTCTTTTTGGTTCTTTCGATAGGATCCGAAGAGCACATTGATACCGAGAGTGATCCCCAAGAACATCTTGACCCACAACAAGCGTGCAAGCAGTTTGATCATATTAATCCTATTATTTTACAAGTTTAATATTTTGAATTCAACTGTATGTATGCATTGCTACTTTGTGTTAAATTATGGTTAGTTGATCCTCTAGTTGCATAATCTGTACGATATTGTTTATTCTCTACTACTTGAGCCTAGGTTATTTGCTGTGATTAGAGTTCGATGGATGAACTCTTGTCACTTAGTAGAATGCGAATCTTTATGCTTAGCCATGCTTAGTTCGGTAGCTTTGGGCGGTCATCGATTTAGTCGATGGCCTTGATCACACAAAAATTATTATTCTTCCATTATGTCCAAAGACTTTGTGCTTTGTTAATTTTGTAAATCAAAACTGAAAATGAAAACCGATTTGGACTTGGGCATAATGGTATGTTGGTGTGGTGTTTTTGGGTGTGATCGAATGGTGCCCAAGTCAACAAGGACCGAACATCTTGTGTCACACTCTCCACATTTTTATGTACTAACCACATGAGGGATATATGGGACCCTCTTGACTTAGTACTTTGGCGTGTGTTATCTCCGAGTCGCAGGAGGAAAAGTTTTGTGTGTGTGGTGTGAAACACGCTGTGTTCTTGTGTTTGTGTTGGGTGTGCGGTGGTGGGGATTGCTTGAAGGTTCTCCACCTCGAGGGCGCCGCAGCTTGTCCAAGGCTTTACCTGTGGACGGGTAGTTGTCCGAGGTCAGGCCACGACTCGACACAACGTATGGGTTTCTATCCATACAGCGACTCAAGGTAATACATAATATTGGAAAAGTCTCAGAGGACTTAGCCGCGCTAGCAGCATACCTAAGGAAGTGTGCTTAATAGCTTGGCAAAAAGGCGGTCTGACATGTGGGTAAGTTGGTACACCCTGCAGGGATAAAACTATTCGAATAGCCTCGTCCTAGGTTATGGACACGCTTGGTTAGGTTTTGCAAGAGTTAGACTTCAACCTTTTAAATTAAAATTTGATATGGTTGGTATGAATGGGTAATTCATACTATTGTTGTTGTGACTATTGGGTTAGTCACTTCCGGGTTGTTGTTGTTTTCTATCTACTGTTATATTGTTGTCATTTTACGGTTATTTGAACATTAAAAACAGATTTGTTAAATTGCTTTCAATCTATTACATTATTGCAAATGAAAACTTGCTTTATGCTAAAATGAAACCTACAGCCTACTGTTGATTAAGCTTGCATGTAGTATATGTACAGGTTTGTTATTCCACATGTAAGTCTTGCGAGTACATTCAATGTACTCACCGGCTTTTGCCGGCTGCTTTTGTTTGCAGGGGAAGGTGAGCCCCAAGGGCCTCACTTTTATGAGATGTGCTTCGGGTTTGGCGACTAGCTTGGCGGTCCGGTCGGTTGCCTTGTGGGTTAAAGGCACACTGATTGGCTGTTTTGTTGTAGCCATCTTATGGCACTTTTGCTTTCGCTGTTTAATTATTATTGTCTCTTTTATTGTTGGCCGGTTGGCCTCTCTTTTATAATGACTCGGTTTAATGTTATTAATACTACATCGCTCGTGTTTGGTTCTATGTGGATGAATGGGATTGATACATAATTTTGTGATGAGGTGTGTATACTGCACTCTGGGAAGTATACATGTCTCGAGTCTCGGATTATCTGCTTTGTGATGCTAGGACCGAATGGATGGTTAAGCATTACAAGCCGGATAAACCGGGGTCTCACATTTGCTTACTTTATTCATGAGCTTCACGGTGGTCAGGAAACTTGTCCTTTACAACACCACCGGTTTGGTTTTGACTTGGCATGGAAGCGGCTTTGGATGCCTGCGGAATCTGATGACTTTTGCTTGAAGCTGAAATCTGTCCTCGAGCTGGTGTAGTTCTGAAGTTGAACCTCACCGGGGTGACTGGTTGAGGGCATTTATTGATGAAATGACCTTTTTCTCCGCAGTTGAAACAACGAAGATGAGCGATTGGGTTTCGCACTGCAGGCTGGGGAAGGCGAAGAAGATCTTCACTCCTTTCCATCTCTTCTGAGGTACTCTAACACTTTGGCTCAACCTGATTTTCCTTTTTCAAGGTCAGATGGTGGTTGTCCTTGCCATCCTTACTTACGACGAGTCTCGCGGCAACTTGAAGACTTGTCCTTTGCAACTCAATTGCTTTGGTCAGAATCGGATGCAAGAAGCAATCTTTGGGGCAGTGGTCTTGTCCTTCACAAAGAAAACAGGTGACTTTACTCATCGGACAATCACCTGACTGGTGATCCTTACCACAGTTGGGGCAGTTGAAACATTGATCTGCCTGATGTCCTTTTTCTCCACAACGCACGCAGGCTATCTGGTTTACAGGGCAATCTTCTGATTGATGGTGTTCCTCACAGCGGGGACAGTAGGGCACTGGGCATGAGTAGCAATAGTGTCCATATTGCTCGCATGTGAAGCATGCTCCTTTTGCACCTTGTCTTAATGGAGGACATAATTGGGCAGCATGTCCTGACTTGCCACATTCAAGACAAACAGTTGGCGGGCTTCCGGTCTTCGTATAACTTCAGCAGGTACAACTTGCTTTTCGCTGGGACCTTTGAGAAACTCTTTATTGCCAAGGCTGAGGTCGGTGATGATGATGTTCTTTGCTGACTCTTCATGTTTCCGTTTGGGACATCTGTTCTTGCGGTGTCCTGGGTTGCCGCAATAATGACACTTAATTCCTTGGTCTTGCCTTCTTTGAGGGCATCTGTTGGCGAAGTGTCCCGGATTCTTGCAATGGAAGCAGATATTGTCCTTCAGGGGTCTTCCTGGTGTAACGGTACCATCGTCCTTGGGTATTTCTTGAGGTTGATGGGTGGCAGGGTCTGCTTTGTCGTCTTCTGCACCACTTGCACGACGAAGCTTTTTCTGGGGACATCTATTAGCATAGTGCCCTTTTCTCCGCAATCGAGCAAAGAGAGCTAGCCGGGGTTTGATCGCTGCAGTCGTGTCAAATGGGACTACTCCCATTGGAAAGCAGAGTTGGAGTTGAAGTTGGAGCCTTTGGTGGCTGGATTGCTGACTTCTTTCTTTGGAAACTGACACCACTTCCTTCGGCTGCTGATCTCTTTGGTGCCATCTGAGAGAACAACCTAGGTTAGGAGGATTTATATGAGGGTTCACTGGCCCTCTAAGGCACACATAAGAAACTCAAGACCGAACGAGGAAAACGATCAAATACAATACAAAGCCTAGAATGGCTGCATTATATTAAAGGAGTTAAGTGTTACACGACTTTTACAGTACAGCATATAGGCCACACTAAGCCATGACACAGGATACAGACACAACGTCTACAAAAGAGGAAAACAAAAGCACTTGCAACCAAGGGACTGCTAATGCAAGCACTGCAAGCTAACCTAGACTAGCCTAACTATTCCCACACGAAGACGCAGACTTCGGGGTTGGATTGTCCTTCCAGGAGAGGCAGATGGTAGTAGAAAGGCGATTCCCGCAGAAGGTCGATGTGCATCCGGTCAGCGCTTTGCGGTAAGTATGTCGGTCTTGAATCGCATCATCACAGCTGCTGTGAGTGGTCCCAGAGCTGAAGGTGTGAGCGATGAACTCACCCTCTCTAGCATAGAGGAAAACCTCCATGGTCCATGACTCTTGGTCCTGGGTTTGAGTCTTTCTACTCAAGATAGGCTTGCGGTTGTAGTCCGTGGTACATGAGTTGGCGAAGGAATTCCACACACTCATCTCCATTTTCTTCGTGAGAAAACAAGTCCCACTGACCATCTGGACGAAGGGTCGCCATCTACAATTTTTGAAACAAGTGGAGAGTCAGACTGAGTAAAATTTAAGTGAAATCAACGAAAGTGAAGAACTAAGAAGGGTAAGTCATAGCAAATAATACGTTATATTTTGCCAAAGCTTTTCTTAGGTTTTGAAAATAATATTCAAGTCCTTAGGCTCGACCAGTCTAACTAAGATTCCTACAGTCATATGCTCTGATACCACCTCTGCGGGACCCCGATTTACGATCCGGATCCTCTGTGAAATCACTGTGCTATTCCCTGGATCAGTAGCTAGCACTCCACAGGTACATTGCTGAATCAAACCATACATGGCGCAAACTTTATTTCATTCATTAATTTACACATCAGAGTTTACATAGACCACTTCGGGCCAATTTTGACAATAAGGCCAGACAGGCCAAAAGAATACATTACAAAAGATAGCGGAAGCAACAACGGAAGCAAAGGGGTGAGGGCACATCTTACCGCAGGCAAGTGACTGGGGAACCCGTGTACGTCCGATATTATCCGAAAACTTCAGATAATATAGGAGGCACACAAGAACCAACGGAGTCAGCTAGACTGGGGTGAGACTAGAACAACTAAGGACTAAACTACGCTTCAACATTTCCCGGGTCTTCAGACTTCTGGATCCTTGATGCAATTGCCAGCTCCAGGGTTCCTGTTTCTGAGGGTTTGGGGAAAGAGCGAGGATGAGCACTACTACCGTGCTCGCGAGCCCACACACACAGATGCAATAATATACATGCAAGGTGTAACAAGGATGGCTCGGGTTCTTTTATTTGTGTAAAGCAGCATTTGTAAATACAGATATTAGAAAAAAAAATTCCTATCACTTAGCATTTGGACCAAATTTGCATTTTTAAAGAGATTAATTGTGCAATAATTGATAACAGCAGAGGTTCCCTCCATCGGAAACTCTGTCTCATGCTTCTTTTTCTTTGGTGGTCATACCCACCTAATACCAACGCTGGGTAAGAATACCCATGAAAATCCAAATCAAGGGCTAGGTGAGCCCCGCACATTTTCATCCCAACCACAAAAGTTTTTGAAATAGAACTATATCTTGTAAGTTCTTTTGCCCGCCTTGACCGTAGGCACTACTGTTCACAGCTTTTATTCTCTGCAGAGATTGTACATCTTTACCCACAAGAGATAATCACTTGATATGTACACACGCTTTAGTAGACATGTGAATCAAGGGAGATTACCACAAGGCCTTTACAAGGCATCCTCGATATTTGCCGCACCCGCTAAGGTTTCACTGGAGGGGTGTCGCTCCCGTGGGACCCGACAACCACTACGCCTGCATTCTCTTGCGCCATGCAACTTACGCCTAGGGTCCCGCAAGTTACATTCCCAACACGTAGCCTCTTGGGCTCACGGCATTGGGAGCCCCTCCAATGGTGCAAATGCATGCGGTGGACACCAATTAGTTAGCCAGGTCGACACCATTATAGACTTGTGGCTGTACTGTTTTACAATAAGAGGTCATCACAGGATTAAGTCCTTAAGATCATCTGGGCGGTTCTTACCACATGCCATTCACAAAAATATCCTGGGCTACATTAGCACCCAACCATTTACCCTCCAGCTTACCATCCGCCCAGATGGGTATTAGTAGATTTTAGAGTTTTGGAGAGGTATAAAACAAATTATCCAACCAATTCAGTCATTCTCCCCAATGACTGCCCAAAACAATTTTTATGATTAAAGGATGGTGATTTGGGGTAGTAATACCCCGGTACTTAAACAAGTCTAGCATGGCATTTAAGTATGACCTATAACTAGTATGTTACCAGATATTTACTAGGGTGACAAGGGTACTGGGAGTTCAACTTTCAAGGGAATGGCATAATAATTTATTAATCAACAAGTAGGCATTTAACTACCTTAGAGAATTTGACATACATTTGCATAGAAATTAAAGCATGCATTCTGATACTTGAAAAGAATATAATTTTGCATAATATATGGGATCAATATGATCAAAGTGTTGACTCGCCTGGGCTATTTTTACCGTGGCCTTGATCTTACTCAAAGCCTGATTAGACAGAGGTTCGAAGTCTTGCTCGGCTTCTTTGCTTGAATCTTGGATCTGCTGGAGTCGTCGATTCTTCTGGACTTCGATTTCTAATTACGCAATTACGATTGAAACACCAAATAAATCCAAATAATTCAAGAGACCAAATAAAACACAAGAGCCTCAGAAAGATTGCGGAGGACGGCTTGAGAGAATGGTTTGAGCGACACTGGAATGTTTGACAGAGTCAAACGTCCAGTTGGGCGAAAGGAGGAATGACAGAGGATTTACGCGGAGGAGGATACAAAGAGTGTATGGTCGAAGTAGCTTTTGCGGAATGCTCACATGGATTCGAAGACCGCAAGACTACCAACACAGCGACAAGGCAACAAAGCAACTCGACTACAGGTTCTATACCAATCTTAGAATACTCGATCGACACAAAATCCAATGGCAATTTAATAACAAACTCACGCCGCCAGATAATACTCATTGATTCAAAAGCTAGCTACTCAACTTATTACTACAATCTACTACCAAATCAAGACACGATTCTATTGCCAAACTACAAATCATTTCCAAACAATACAAATGGATAAAGCAATCAAATCAATACTTCCAAATTTTCACCAAATATCATTATTTCCACAATCATTGATCTACTGACGAAACACTAACCAACAACTAACAATTGATTATCAAATCCAATAGAGCGATTACATCAAGATTAACACTATCCCTAATAGTCAAGATCACAATCAACAATTCAACTTACTGCCAACAACACATTCTACTAATCTATGGCGACATTTCTTAATCGTTGGATCGATTGTAACCCCATTTCTATCGCAACGATCTGGGGAAGCAATTACGAATCACATAGTGACAATTACCAATGATCCCTGACAAAACTCTGGACTGGATTATTTACAGACAATAATCACAAGTTCACTGTCATCCAAAGATCAAGGAACTGATAAGCATTAGACATCAATCAATACTGCCAAAAATTTTGATGTGGGATTCAATACAAGGATTCAATTATCAACTTATACAACACAGAGGGTCTTTCATTTACCAAAGCACAACACACTCATTACTGCCAACAGGATCATGAGCTGTTGAGCAAAACAACACGGACAAACAATTGGCAAACCAATCACTACCATCGAGAATGATAATCAAAATACTGTCAGTCCCTTATGCTGATGAACATACATCACAAGCATTAATTCAACTTCATTCTTTGACTGTCCTGGATGGCAAACTCTGAAGCATCTAGGAAGCAAATTACAGGCAAACAATCACATGCCACTGCTGCTGAGGGAGGCTCGGCCACAGTGAGAGCAATCGGCAGGGGGAGGTGAGGGGAGAAGGGGCTCTGGGGGACGGCCTGACCGAGGGTGGCAGGAGGGCTCAGGTGACGATTGCCGACGGCGGGCAATGACAGGAGGGCACGGGGATGCTAAGGGAGGTGGCGCTGGGGCCGGGTGGCAGTGAAAGGGAGTTGGCGGCGGTGGGAGCTGAGGGTTTGGCGTCCACGGCATTCGGAGGGAGGGGAGCACCAACACAAGTATTGGAGAGGGGAGGGAGAGCTTCGAGCCAATGGCGAAGGCGGAGGAGCTCGGGTGGTGGTTGGCGGAGCAGAGGGCGGCGCGGGGAAGAGAGCACGGCGACGGTGGTCCCGAGGAGGCGGGGCGCTGCAGCTGCTGTTGGGGAGGCTCGGGGGTGTCGCCGCGGCGCTCCAAGCGCCGGCGACTGGGCCTGGGCCGAGGTGGTGACGGGCGCACGAAGGCGAGGGGACTTGGATGGAGGGGAGAAGAGGCCGATCTTTGGCTCTCTCGCTTGGAGGACTTACTGGGAGAGGAGGAGCAAAGCGGGAGGAGGTGGAGGCACTGGGCTATTTATAGCCGAAGGAGGGGAGCCAGGGGCGAATCTTGGCGGCATGGGCGGCCATGGCGCGGAGGGGACGCGGTATGGGCGACGGCGTGGCGATGGCGTGGCGCGGCATGGCGGGGCGACGGGGCGGAGTTGCCGGCACGCGAGGCATGGGTGGCGACGTCTTTGGGGCCGAGTTGGTGGAGGCGACGCGAGGTGGGGCGGCAGCTGCGATGGAAGCGATTGGAGGCGACGTGCGGTGGGGACGAGCGCAGGGATGGGCGGCGCTGGTGAGGGCCCGATGGAGGCGACGTCGGCGAGTGAAGGTGGGGCGGGCGGCAGAGAGCAGTGGAGGCGAATCGGCCGAGCCGAGAGGGGACGGAGGGATCGGCGGAGGCGGCGCAGCGGAGGGAGACGAAGGCCAGCGGTGCGAGGGAGCGAGAGGGGAGCAGGGCGACGAGAGCGAGGCGACGCGCGGCTCGGGAGAAGATAAGGGGAGACGAAGCGGCGACGCGGCCGAGAGGATTCGGGGAAAGAGAGAGACGGCGAGAGAAGGAGATAAGGGAGCAGGCCGTGGAGACGCGGGCCGTGGGCCGGGAAAGCGTAAGAAACGCAGGCCACGGCTGGGCCGAAGTGAGAAAAGGAGGTGGGCCGGGGCGAACGGGCCGGAGGAGGAATAGTACGGGCCGAAAGGAAAATGATAAATGGGTTATGAAAAATGGGTCGGCCCAAAAGCAACAAAGGGGAGGCAAAATTTTGAGAGGGGTCTAAATTTCGAAAAAAAAAGATGAATTAAATTTGAATTTGGAATTTGAGACTTCGAGGATGGGTTTGAAACACAAACCCGAGCTTAAAGAGAGCTCGAGAGTTTTGGAAATTTAAGCGGCAAACGAAAATCAACGAAAATCGAAATTGAAATAATCGGTGCTAATGCTATATGAAAAACAGGATGTTACAGTATACTAGGTCCAGTGGACCATGACCCCACCTGTAAGTCTCTCAGGTTTTCCCGATTAAGAAATAAAGAGAAAATAAATAAAAACCCCAGTGGACGCCACCTATCAGTCATAGTGGAATTTCTTAAATAAAAAAATTGAAAAGAAAAGAAAATCCCAGTGGAACACATATGTTAGAGATTTAAAATTTTTTGGAATTTCTCCCAGTTCAAACTTTGGAGTGCTCATTCTCCCTTATTTTAAATCCAAATCAATTTTTTAAATTCATCTAAATTCAAGAACTTTCCAACAGCAACAAAATCATAATTGTTGGAGTTTATTTGAATTTATTTGTGTTGTGAGTATTTATTTGAAGTCCTCGCTTTCACGCTATGTAGATTCAAACGTCATTGAAGACCTTGTCATCACGACCAAGATTAATCCACATTTGAGCAAAGTATTTAAATTGAAATTTTTACTTGCATGTTTATTAATTTACGAAATGATATGTTAAATATTGATATCTGGTTATGCCAAAATTTGATTAGTATTATGAATCCCCTCCTTGATTGTTGATATCCTTATACCTTGCCACTCCCTAGTGATTAAATGAGCATGACAATTGGTTGTGCTTAGACACTACTTAGTAATTGAATAGGAAAAGGACACAAACATTGCTACAACAAGATCTTGGATACATTGAACCGTAGTTGTAACAGCCCAAAATCCCTAAGTTGGATTAGCTAAGTATATATTGCGCATTTGTGAAATTAGGGAATTAAAACATTTGTATAGAATACTTTATTTCTCTAAAAACCCTAAAAAATTATAGTAGGATCTTCTCTATGTCCTAAGACTCCCTAAAATTTTCATGATTTTAGGAGCTGGAAACTATGTCTAAAATTCACAACCCTCTCAGGCTTTTGAAATCAACTCGGTCAAACCAATCGAGTGGAATCGAATCGATTTTGACCAGCCGCTCGATTTCAACCAGCCACTCGATTTTGACCAGCCACTTGGTGCGACTAGACCCTCTGACCAGCTCCGACCAGACCCGCCTGTCAGCCACCTCCTCACCTGGTCACTGTCTTCCTCGCTGCGCCCATGCCGCCAGCGCTCGCATGCGTCACTGCTGCTACAAAGTCGTCGCCCTAGTGCGAATTCCGCCCCTTTTTCCCTCCGGACATTACACATTAAATGTCATCACCTCCGCCTCGCCTGTTCCCCCACTTGTCTCGTCCTAACCTGCCCCCCTCACGGCGAAGCGCACGGATGTACAGAGCCGCCCATGCCGACCCGCCGCAAATTCTGCAGCTCCATCTCATTGCCCTGTCCTCCTCCTCCCTCTGTAAATGGGACTCCAGGTAGCCCTTGGTCTCTCTCGCGTCCTCTATCCCGACCTATATAAAGTCCCCCTGGAGCTCCCTTCCCCGCCAATTGCTTCCCTGAACCACTCTCGCTCCTCTCTTTTCCATTATCACTAAGAGAAACGTCAAAGAAGCGGGCTCCAAGTTTCTGGCCACCGTGCCTTATCGTCATTCCATGCACCACCGTGAAGCTCCTTCCTCTCTGCCCATATCATTTTGTGTTCTAGGACATGAGGAACTTATCCCCTAACCGGATTTGGTTTTGGTTCTCAGGAACTTTCAGATTTGAGCTTCGTCTTCATCTCTGGCCGAAAGGGGCATTTCCTCGCCACATCGCCTCCGATGAGATTTTTCCAAATTCCTTCCTCTCTGAGCATCTCAGACTCTCACTGGTGCTTCCCCCAACCTTCCATTGTCTCTCTTTTCTCTTGGGCTACCTCCTTCGCGTTGAAGTGCCGCCGTCACCTATTAACGGCGCCAGGCTTCTTTTGACCTCCTACGACCACGTACGACCACTGTCGACCACCTTCAGGTAGTTTCACTTTACCTTATAGGGGCTCTGGCATGCATTCGATTGCTTAGCGTGTCGTCGTGGACCACATCGATGATGGCAAGCATAGCAGTGAAGCCCCAGGAGTTTCTTTGTGTTATTAGAATTTCAACCACCTTGGTCAGTCCCCACCGTCAACAAGAGCACGGTGAGTTTCCTAGAGGTCCCTTCAACCTTTTCCCCCATTTCTTGTTGAGCTCCTCACCTTACAGCGTGCTGTCGCCGTGCATGTTGCACCATTGCCGCGTTTGGACCTCGCTGTTGCTGAAGATGAAGACCCTTGGTCCCCGCGCTGACCACCTCTCGTCGCATGAAACCCAAGAGGTCCGATCCGGTGCCAGCTTACCCTGGGAAGGTCTCTGCGAAGAGCAGCAGTGGCAACAGTGCACGCCTCCACCTCTACCCCTCTCCACCGAGCCTCCGACCACCGCAGCTGGCGAGACCAACACCGAAAGGTAGACCTTAACCCCTTCGTCCAATTTTGCTACTCCATAACCTCCTTCCGACCACCTATAGTCGAAACCTCCTTCCGACCAACTGTAGTCGAAACCTCCTTCCGACTAAATAGTCAAAACCTCCTTCCGACCACCTGTATTTGAAACCTCCGTCCAACCAGGTAGTCGAACCTCCTTTTGGACTCGTGTAGTTGAACTGGTGAGCGATCCAAAAACCTAATAGTTCGATTTTCTCTTCCAGCAGAGATGGTTTAGGCTATAACTTTCGCATATGAACTCCAAATCGAATAGTTTTTGTTTCTAAATTCATATTAAATCAAAATATACCTTTTGCATTAATTTCATAATTTTTTGAAGACTTTTAGAACACTGGTGTTTATTCGGTGTTTTCGCTTTGTTTGTACTTATCGTTAAATAACGATGATTCGGGAGTGCAATGGAGATGATCGCGAGAATGTCCAGAGTACCAGTAAGAAAAGGCAAGCACCCATTCCGTTGATGCATTTTGATCCTATTTCATTAGAAAATTATTATCTTATTTTGCAATTGTATATATGCATGCTTTATTTGTCAAATTATGTTTGCGATTAGAGGTAGTTAATCCTATTGCATGAATTCCCTAAAATTGTTCATCCCTGCCACTAGCCTAAGTTAATAATTCCACTGGTGAATTAGAGCTCGGTGTATGTTATATGGTCTATTTATATTTATTCGGTATCATGCTTAGCTTTTGGTAGATTGGGCGGTTGTCGACTTTGTCGATGACCTTGATCATCATTAATCATTTTTATTATATTATATCTAGCACCCTGTGCTATTATATTTGGAAAACTAAAAATAAAAATAAAACGATTTAGACTCAGGCAAATGGTTGTCAGTGCGGTTATTGGGTGTGTGGCTCGTGCCCAAGTCAACAAGGACAGAACATCTTGTCCCACAGAACCAAGCACTATTGCGTGCATCCACATGAGGGATATATGACACCCCTCTTGACTTAGTACTTTGGCGTGTGTTAGCTCGGAGTCGTAGGTGGTAGTTGTTAGGAGAAATATAGACGCTGGATTTTGTGATCATTTGCTCTCTTTGTTTCAAGTAGTTGTGCATCGCCTACGGGCGGCATGTATAGCAACTACATCGGAAAACTAATTGTGGTTCATCGTATCTTATTTTGGTGATTTTGGAATGATTAGTACATGCTAGACTTAAATTGCATACCCGTTGCCCATTTACTTACCTTATGCTTATTCTTTCCTTGCCTCATTTTCTATGCACCAAAATATTAAGGGGAGGAGAAGATACTTCCAACTATGCGTTAAGTATCTTGATACATACATTTTGATCATGCATATAGTTTCTCAATTAACTTAAGGTTGTCATGTTATTCTAAGTTATTAGCAAAAATCACAACTAAAAAGAAAATTGTAAACTGAGAAACATGATTAGTGATTCGTCTTGGTAATTAAAGCATGAAAATGACTAAACATGTATATATTGAAATTGCATTTAAAATTCTTTAGGAAATTAACAACTTGATATGCTCATATAGATTCCTTGCATGAGTTTAAAATTTTGGATGTTATGGATGTTGTAGCTTGATGAGCTAGATTGTTATGGAATTAAAAAACATGCTTGTCTTTTAATTGATGAAAAGTGAACATATTATAATATGAACGGAGAGTAGCTCAATTTAATCTTGCTTAAGTGAAAGTGTTTTAAACCATGCTAGGTTTGCTTATGTAGCAATTGCTTTTTATGCAAAGTGAAATTCATTCCTTGTTTTTGTGTAATTTTTGAACTGGATGGTTCAAATTGTGCTTCCGTACCATTAGGTGATGTAAAAAATCTTGAAAATATTCACTTGATAACATGATGGTATGTAGATTACAAATATAGTTTTTTCCAGAATTTATTGTTGCCCTAATATTAATTTAAACACTTTGTAGTGCTGTTCTGGACGATTTTGAATATGGAACTAATAGGGAGGTTTAAAATGCTAGGACTCAAGTTTTTGGTGTTAAGTTGTAATATCTCATTTATTTAAAGAGAATATAAGGAGATTGAAACATTCCTTTTTTGCCTCGCACAGAAACAAGACAGAATCTGTAATAATCTTGCAACGTGATTTTCACGACTAGAACGACTTCAAATAAACAATCTCACAACTACAAAGTTGTAGATCGCTTTCCATAGTCCAATTTAGAGTCCTCATTGACCTAATTTAGAGTTCCGAGGTTTAAGATATGAGGCCCATAAGGCTGGCTGCATAGAGAACCATGGTCGGCATGTGAGTCAGCTTCCAAGGCAAATTTCAGAATGAATACAACGTTTTGGAAAAACTCCACAAATAGGAAGTTGAAGTACTGTGAGTTAGATAAATGTGGACATAAGAACCACTCCATTCCAAGTTTAGGAGAGGAAGTTATGACATTCAAAGCATTCGCTGCACAGAAAAAAAATTCGAGAACCTAGGCCTCGGTCCTTTAGCTTAGGAGGCCCATAAGGGGCTGACCACCAATAAAAGGAGGGGGAACCCTAGACTACTACTATAGCTACAAGACACCACCACTACAAGACTGCTTTCAGTAGACACCCTCCCCCTTGCACTCTATTGCTATCCCCCTTCCTCTTGGTGGGGTCTCCCATTACTGCCAGCCAAGGAGAAAGGTGGGGGAGAGAGGAGAAGAAGAGGGGAGGAGCGCCTCGCGGGGAATTAAGTAGGATCACACATCTTCAAGGGTAACGATCGTCTCCTCGTTATTCGGATCTAGTTTGATCCTTAATTGCCATCGATTAGAGAATGGTCGAACTACTGTGATTAGAATCAGTAGTCTACTCCCTGTTGGACGGCATATTTTATGTAGTTAAATTCAGAATTTGAGGTTAGGCTCTGCTAAATAGTTGTGGGGCTTGTCGTCATGTTTCTATAGGCACTGAGATCACCTAATTCAGACTTGTAGTTTGGGAGATACGTTAGTTTCTTTACTGGTGTTCAGAAATCCTGACGAGATTACAACAGTCATCTTGTTTAAAAATAACGGTTATATTAATTGCCTATTCAGGGAGGTCTCCCAACATAACGTTCGTAGGAAATTTCTCAATATCTCCAGATTGATAAAGATCATGAATTTTGGTTCAGTCATTCGAAAGATATGGATTTTTCAATTTAATGTTGTAGTCCGTTCTGCTGTTGTGGACAGTAGAGAAAGACTGGACTGTTGCAACCTTTGTTGCATAGTGGAGATCATTGTGATAAATTTATTAAGTAATCTAGTTTTCTGTAGTTTTCAGAATGGCTTAGAACATTGAATTTGGATGTACCAAATTAAAGTTATGAAATTCCTAAGTTAGTAGTACTGACGATGATAGAACAGTCTTCAGGATTAAAAACAAAGGCTTAGATGAGATAATTTGACCTTTCGGTCACCTGAGAAGTTGTAGATATAATTGTGTAGATTCCAAGAAAGTTGGATTAATAACTTTTGGAGTTTTGACTCAAATGTTATGGATTTTCCTTTGATAGCTGTCTATTTGGGCAGGTTGGGATTTGGGAGTGTAACGGTTAATTTTCGGGTTGCGATTAGGAGCGATTGATTTAATTTTGTTCCATTACTATACCATGCACTTTTGATTGGTATATTTATTATACTTTATGCTTGCCAGGTGGTGAGCACCGGGGTTAAAGTCTTCCTATCGTCGTCTTCCGTCTCGCGGTTGAGGCAAGTGCAAATAGCATAGAATGAATTAGGATGTTGTATTCATGATAAATGTCATGGTTTACTTATGAGTTTATTTCTATGCTATTGTCGCTGAATGCTATTTCTCTTATGTTGGAATGAGATTATGAAATTCATTTGCATCTTGGTATACATTTCTTATTCTTGGACTACTTTGTATCCAAGCCTTGTCTCTTTTGAAGTCCCCGTCATGTATTGGATGGGCATGGGTCCCAACACTCGTGGAGTGTGGGCTTGATATCCCTGTGCCTGAGGGCACATGCTTGAGTATGCATCGACAGATGCACTACTCGGCATTACTAGTAATTGCAAAGAAGGAAGAAAGAGCATTCTTGTCATTTGCATTACATACGAGTATATAAATTTTATTTATGGATCATTGCTGATGTTCATATGATGTCTTGATATCTTTATTGGCTACCCGTGAAGTTTGGTTTATTATCTTTGTTGTACTTTACTAAGTCGTGGACACACGCTTGTTGTTGTTGTTCTTTTAGGTACCTCTCGAGGCAACGACATGCATGGGAATGGGTAGTATTGATGCACATCACACTTACACTATTCATGGTAAATAAAATTAGTTTATTTACCTTCAATCTCAAGTTCATGTTATTACCTTTAGTTTCGGTTGTGTCCACCCTTCGTGGTGGTTGATTCATTTGTATTTGTACCATCCCAACTTTTTTACCTTTGAAAATCTTTTATTTAGTTGCTAGTTGAAAATCCCACCATTTGCATTTTATTTGAATTTAAATTTAAAAGCTTAATATAGACTTTCATGACAAAATAATTTATTAGGGTTAATCCCAACATTAACAATTGCCAAAATTATTTTATTTGGATTCTATGTGCTTGGATATATTTTCTAGAATTTTATAGAATTTTCCAAGTCCATTTCCTAATTTCTATTTGCTATTTGCATTTTTTGGATTTTCTAAAAAGAGAAATCAATTTAAAATCCTTGTGCACAGTGTTGGGCCGCGTACTGTGCAGCCCAACACCGCGCCTCAGCCCAGCTCACGCTCGCCCTCCTAACCCCGTTGGAAGCGCGACGCGTGCCCCTCGTTTCGATCGGACGCTCGCGCTCAACCGCGCCTTACTCCGCCGGATGAACGCCGCGTGGCCTCGCCGCTGATCTCGCTCGCTCGCTCACCCGTGCCTCGCTGCCGCTGACAGGTGGGGCCGCCACAGGGTCGTCTTCTCCGCACCTTTCTTCTTCATCGCCCCTGCGCCTTCGCCCGTCATTATCGCTCGCGGAAGCTTCGTCCGACAAAATGGATTCCGTTGAGAATTCTTCACGCCGACCCCACCAAATCCCGACCTTCTCTCTACCTTATCTATTCCCAACCGAATCAAACTCTGAATCTCTCTCAATCTCCTAGAATCAATGAATTTGAAATCGTGGTCGTTTCGGACTTGATTTGGGGGTTTCCAATTCCCCGCTAGGATCGCCCATCCCATGACCCGGGAGGCCACCCTCATCTCCCGATCGCTCTAGCGCTTCTTTGCAATCCAAGCTTTAGGGTTTTCGCCGAGCTTCTTCTCCGTGAATTGCACCGCCATTGTCGTCGCCCTTGCCCCGCCGTCTACACCATTTTGATCAGCAAGGTCTGAGCTACCTCCTGCGCCCCTCCTTGTCGCCGAAGCACCCGTCCGACAAAACCCGAAGCTCCGCCACCGCTTCTTCCTCGCCGCCGGTCACCACCGTCGTTGCCAGCCATAGGTAAGGGCACCTGTGAGACCCCGGGGTATTTAACTTGTAATACTTAACCATCAAGATGATTAAAGCATTACAAATCAAATATCACGGCTCTCGGCGTATATGTACTTCCCAGAAGTGCAGTACACATACCCCATACAAAAATTATGCATCAATTCCATTCATCACATAGAATCCAAAGCACGACTAAGCAATTCGAAAGACATACAATATAGAGTTATTACAAAAAGGGCCGACCGGCCAAATACAACTAAGAGTCTAAGATAACAGCGGAAGCAAGGTGCCATAAGATGGCAATAAACAAAATCCAATTAGTGTGCCTTTAACCCACAAGGCAACCAATCGGTCCACCGCGCTAGTCGTCAAACCAGCAGCACATCTCACAAAAGTGAGGCCCTCGGGGCTCACCTTCCTCCTCTGCAACAAATAGTTAAGCAAAACAAAAGAGTACAAAATTGTACTCCGCAAGACTTACGTGTAGAGTAACAGGCCTATACATAGCTACATGCAAGCTTATTTAAGTGGAGGCTGTATGTTTCATTTTCAGCACCAAAGCAGTCTTTATTTGCAATAAAGTAGTACATTTAAACGCAAGTTTGTAATCTGTTTTTATTGTTGAAATAGCAGTAAATAACAACAATATAACAATAAATAGATAAAAAAACATCCTGGAAGTGACTAACCCAATAGTCACCACAACAATAGCATGAATTACCCATTCATACCACCTATGTCAAGTTTGAATTGAAAGTTGTAGTCTAGTTCTTGCACGACCTTACCAAGCATGTCCATAACCTAGGACTAGGCTATTCGAATAAATTTAACCCTGCAGGGGTGTACCAATGTACCCACATGCCAGACCGCCTTTTGCCAAGCTATGAAGCACACTTCCTGAGGTATGCCGGCATGGCTAAGTCCAACGAGATATTTCCAATATTATGTATCAACTACGAGTCGCCCGTATGGATAGAAACCCATACGTTGTGTCGGGGTCATCGAAAGCCTCGGTCAACTACCCCTCACGGGTAAAGCCTCGGACAACTGCGATGCCCCTCGAGGTGGAGAACCTACCCTAATCTCCACCACCGCACACCCAACACAATATCACGATCATTTTTCACGAACACACACAACCCACCCCTGCGACTCGGAGCTAACAGACGCCAAAGTACTAAGTCAAGAGAGGTCCCATATCCCTCTCGTGTGGATAGCACGCAAAAGCACTTAGCTTAGTGACACAAGTAACTCGGTCCTTGGGGGACTTAGGCAACATTCCATTAACACCCAACAGATCACACCAACATCCATTGTGCCCAAGTCGAAACAATTTTGTTTTCAGTTTTTGACTTTACAAAATTAACAAAGCACAAAGTGCTGGACATAATGGAGTAATAATAAAATTTGTGTGATCAAGACCATCGACTAAGTCGATGATCGCCCATACTACCGATAGCTAAGCATGTCTAAGCATACTACTCGTAATCTACTAAGTGACAAGAGCCCATCCAACGAACTCTAATCACAGCAAATAACATAGGCTCAGGTAGTAGAGGAATAATCATTTACCTACAGAGTATGCAACTATAGGATCAACTAATCAAACCATAATTTAACAACAAAATAATGATGCATACATACAAGTTGAAATCAATATATTAGACTTGAAAAATACTGGGATTAACATGATCAAACTGCTTGCCTTGTTGTGGATTACCCTCTAGCTGCAGAGAAGTGCTATCGTAATCAATAATATCGTCTGAACCTACCGAAAGAAATCGAAAGCACAATAAGAACGAATACACCGAAAAGACCCCAAAATACAAATTCCTCCAAAAATTATGAAAAATTCACAGAATGAAAATCATGATTTTAAATGAATTTAGCAACAAGAATAAATTCATTTGGATGTTTTATGCAGAAGTTATAGCCGTTTGAAAATCAGTTTTCAGAAAAATCCAATTTAATTATAATCTGCCTCTGTTCACCTCATCTGAAACTTTCGCAAAATTTTGTGGAGTAGTGGTGGACATGAGGATTACAAAAACGGATAGAGAATATTATTACATGACCAAAATAATTTGGTTCACCTTATTTGGAGTTTTTATGAATTAGATATGCATTTTCAAAGTTAATTGCATTTTTCAGTGTATAAATAAATCATTTCGGGATTTCCAAAAACATTAATACTTTTCTTACCAACGAGACGCTAGCCACAACCAGCGGCGGTGGGACCACAGTCAAGGTTGGTAGGTCAACTTTGACCCACCTCGTAGAAAGCGACGACAGCGAACTTAAAATCGCCAAATGATAGCGGAGCGTACTATCGGTTTCAACAGACACGAATCGTTTTCCTTAAGGGAAAACGTACTACCTAATTTTACACTACCATTAAACTGGACATGGGGCCTACCTTCCATAGACCAAAAGCTACTCATTAAATGCGTTAACGCCAGATTTTCCGACAGTGATTTCATCCATAAGTACTCATTAATACCCTAATTACTTTGCTACAGCCACTGTCGGTTTTCCGACAAAACAGGCTGTGGCTCCGCTTGCTTTGCTGGTGGCTCGCCGGCGTAGTAGCCCAAGGCGGCGCGATCTGAGGGCATGCACAGGTGCACAATAGTACTACGCACCCGATGAGGGTACTCACGGCACCGGAGCCGGCCCAGAACGGCGGTGAGCCGGCGTTGAGCGGCGGTGGTCAAAACGGCAAGGAGCAAAACGTGGCAGGAGCTTCGCAGCGTTCAAGACAGCGGGTGCCTAGGCTGCTATGGATTACTGGGAGACTACCTGAGTACCGGGGGGTCAAAAGTTGCTGAAGTGACTTGCCGATGACGATGGTCCACGGCGGCGGTAAGCTACAATGTGGGGAGCACAACTGGAGCAAAATGGTGACAACCGAATGGCCGGATTAGCTAAAGCATCAAATGAGGGTGCTAGAAAACCGAATGGCCGGATTAGCTAAAGCATCAAATGACTGGAGAAAAGCATCAAATGGCTGGATTAGCTAAAGCACACTACTCACCGGGCCAGGGTGCGAGACGAAGGGGGCAGTCTGGTGGCCGAAAATGAGATTTCTTCAAATCAATGAAGTCCTGTCGTGCATTGGCGAATTAAGTTGAGGGGTTCTGATCAGTGGCTTAAAGCACACAAGGTGACGCGATTGATCGAGGGAGAATCTCACCAGAGTCGATAATGGCCAAAGGGTGTAGCTCTGGGCGCGCTCTGGATTTAGCGAGAGCACGAGCTAGACTTGGATCCTACACTTAACAACAAAACTCTAGTGAGCGAAAATGGAAATGCCACGGAAGGTAGGAGTCGAGGGACGCAGGGTGGAAAACTTACCCGTGGGAGTCACAAACGAGCACCCTCTCCTCGACCACCGAGAGAACTACGGAAGAAGGTGGGCATAGGGTGCATTTTGGCGGAGCGAGGACGGAAGAGAAGGCGGCGTGAGTGGCGAAGCCTACGATTAGCGGCGAGGCGGTGAGACAACGGCGTTGACGGAGATGCACAAAGATGCAGCGGCCACGTGGAGCTCGGCTCTGGCGGCCTTGCCAAGGTGGAAGAAGGCCACGTGGCTCGGCGATTACGAGGCGTGCGATCGGGATCGGACGGCTCAACAGAATGGGGTGATCGGCTGGTCCGATCGGCCACTCACTCCAGGCCGTTGACCCCAAATTGTACGGTCCAAGTAAAAGGGGCGATCGGCTGGTCCGATCGACCACTAAATCAAGACCATTGATCTAGGGTTAAGGTGCGGTGCGGCTGAGCTGGTTGAGTTCGGGGTCTGGGGCCGTTCGATCGGAAATGGATGGCTCAGACGCAGGGAAGGGTTCAACGCGGTCCGAACGGGTGTGAGATAAGGACCGGAGGATCTGCATCGGACGGCTCAGATTTGCAGGGGAGATCCTGCGCGGTCCCAACGGGTGCGGAACCTGGATCGGAGGATCTGCATCGGACGGCTCACGAGCGACGTGGTTAGATGGTTGGGTTGAAACGAGCGAGCCGGATCGGAGTCTGACTCGGGTTCAAGCTCGAGGAACAGTGATTCTAGATTTGAATTGAAAAGGCTGAGATGATTTGGAAATTTCCAGAGGTAGCTCTATAGCTCTAAAAATTCTAAAATTTTTACTGAGTGATCCTGACTTCAAGATCAACCGTGTGTAAATTTTCCAGAACTTTTCTTGCAGTGCATTGCCCGCTAGAAAATTCACAAGCTGCTGAACATGGGTTTGGCCAGGGAGACAACTGGTTTGACCAACCCTTAAGAGATAGCAAATAATTTCTAAAAATTATGAAATTTCTCAGGGAGGTTACCAGGATGATCAATAATTTAGGAAAAATATTTCCAGAGGATGATCACCAGGTTTGACTAGAATATCTTGAATTGCAACACTTTATGTCAATAAACCAAATTGAATTTGAAGTCCACACATCAAGGGGATAATTTATAGAGATTTCAAATGACAACAAGGATGCATCTAAAAGTTTTAATTTATCCTCATTTTCATACATTTGAAATACAAACCCAGAGTTTTGGGATGTTACAAAACCTCCCCCCCTTACAAGAATCTCGTCCCGAGATTCCGCCTACTCGGAAAAGAAGGATGGGTAGTCTGCACGCAGGCAATCCTCCCTCTCCCAAGTTGCTTCGTCTTCGGAATGATTCGTCCACTGAACTTTAAGGAATTTGATGGCACGATTCCTCGTTCTACGTTCAGCTTCTTCAAGTATGCGAAGAGGACGTTCTTTATAGGTCAAATCTTCCTGAACATCGAGACTTTCCAAGGGAGCTTCCTCAGTAGGAACACGAAGGCACTTCTTCAATTGGGATACGTGAATACATCATGTATTCCCTCAAGTGTAGCAGGTAGATCCAACTTGTAGGCAACAACTCCTTTCTTCTCGATGATGCGGTAAGGTCGGACATAACGAGGAGCTAACTTGCCTTTGATGCCGAATCATTGGTGACCCTTCAGGGGAGAGACTTTGAGATAAACAAAGTCATTTGGCTCAAAACTCAACTCACGACGACGACGATCTGCATAGCTCTTTTGCCTCGATTGAGCCGTACACAATCGATCTTGAATCTACCGAACTTGACTTTCGGCTTCATTAATCGAGTATGGGCCAAAGAATGGTCTTTCACCAGTTTCTGACCAATTCAACGGGTTCCTACATTTCCTCCCATATAATGCCTCAAATGGTGTCATACCAAGACTGGCTTGAAAGCTGTTGTTGTAGGAGAACTCGGCGAACGACAAATATTTCTCCCAGCCTTTCCCGTATGAGAGAACACAGGCACGGAGCATGTCTTCCAATACTTGATTGACTCTTTCAGTCTGGCCCTCAGTTTGAGGATGATGTGCTGAGCTGAAAGAAAGGCGGGTTCCCATAGCCTCTTACAAACTATGCCAAAAACGGGAGGTAAAAAGTGAACCACGGTCAGAAATGATCGTTTTTGGTACACCATGCAAGCTCACGATGCGGGCAATGTAGAGATCCGCCAAAAGACCTACACGAAGATCAGCCTTGACGGGGAGGAAGTGCGCCACCTTGGTTAGCCGATCAATGACAACCCATATAACATCGTTTCCCTTAGAGGTACGTGGCAGACCGATGATAAAATCCATACCGATCGAATCCCACTTCCATTCAGGTACTGACAAAGGTTGAAGGAGGCCCGCTGGGCATTGATGTTCGGCCTTTACCCGACAACATACGTCACATTCGGCAACAAACCTTGCGATTTCCCGCTTCATACGGGTCCACCAGAACCTTTGACGGAGATCTTGATACATCTTTGTGGCCCCGGGATGGATGGACAAGGGAGAATCATGGGCTTCGTGGAGGATGACATTCCGCAATTCCATGACCTTCAGAACAACAAGGTGCTTTCCGAACCATACCACACCATTGTCATCTGAGAAACACTTGGGCGTTCCGCTCTTGATATTCTGCTTAATCTGATTTACACCTTCATCTGTTTGTTGTGCAGCCTTGATCTGCTTTTCTAAGGTGGGTTGCACAACCAAGGCAGAGAGGGAACCATGCTCAACCACTCCCAGGTTGAGCCGCTGAAATTCTTCACGAAGGGCGGGCTGCTCTTCGAGCATCATTGTGTTGCAATAAACCTTGCGACTGAGTGCATCGGCAACAACATTAGCCTTGCCCGGATGGTATTGGAGACCCATATCATAATCTTTGATTAGCTCCAACCACCTCCTTTGCCTAAGGTTCAGATCCGGTTGGGTGAACAAGTATTTCAAACTTTTGTGATTCGAATACACTTCGCAACGATTACCGATGAGGTAATGTCGCCAAATCTTCAGTGCATGAACCACTGCAGCTAATTCCAAGTCATGGGTTGGATAATTGAGTTCATGGGGCCTCAATTGTCTTGATGCATAAGCCACTACTTTGCCCTCTTGCATAAGAACACAACCGAGTCCTTGACGAGAAGCATCGCAATAAATATCGAAGCTTCGGTGGACGTCGGGAAGAACAAGAACTGGAGTTGTGGTCAATCTCCTCTTGAGCTCTTGAAAACTATTCTCACAATCAACGGACCACACATATTTTCTGTTCTTCTTGAGCAATTCAGTCATTGGCTTTGCAATTTTGGAGAAGTTCTCAATAAAGCGACGATAGTATCCTGCCAAACCGAGAAAACTCCTCACGTCAGTCACTGATTTGGGCTGACCCCAAGAGAGCACATCGCTGACCTTGCTAGGATCCACAGCTATGCCTCCTACTAACAGAACATGGCCCAAGAACGCCACTTCATCCAACCAAAACTCGCACTTGCTGAACTTCGCATAAAGCTGGTGCTCACGCAGCTTCCCCAACACTAGCTTCAGGTGTTCAGCATGCTCTTCCTCATTCTTCGAGTAGACGAGGATATCATCAATAAAGACCACCACAAACTTGTTCAAATACTCCATGAATACCATATTCATAAGATTCATGAAAAGAGCGGGAGAATTGGTCAAGCCAAAAGACATGACTGTGCACTAGTACAATCCATAACGAGTAGAGAAAGCCGTCTTCGGAATGTCTTCAGACCTGATTCGGACTTGATGGTAGCCCAACCTCAAATCAATCTTGAAGAATACCCGAGCACCGGTCAGTTGATCAAAGAGGTCATCAATCCTAGGTAGCGGGTACTTGTTCTTCGCCGTCACAGCATTTAATGGGCGGTAATCAACACACATACGCATAGTCTTATCTTTCTTCTTTACAAAGATTATAGGACAACCCCATGGTCATGAGCTCGGGCGGATGAAACCCTTCTCTTGAAGCTCACCAAGTTGCTTCTTCAACTCTTTCAATTCATTTGGAGGCATCCGATACGGCCTTTTTAAAATTGGAGCTGATGCTGGGCAGCAACTCGATGATGAACTCAATGTCTCGAATCGAGGCATCCGAGGCAATTCTTCGGGAAAAACATCCACAAAATCACACACCACTGGGACTTCATGAATCCCCATAGCCGGCTTCGCTTCAAGTGCATAAAGATGTGGCTCTTGCAGCTTCGGAGAAATTCCAACTTGCTTGCCGGATGGACTCGTGAGGGTGATGAATTTTCTGGCACAATCGATTTGCCCCAAGTGTTGGGACAGCCAATCTCTAACACCCCAGCCCAACATGAGCCTGGAATGCTACTAAAATAATAATATAACAAATACAAATCTAAGACACTACAATAAATTTCGGCATAGTCTCCTTTGTAAATTGAACTATCCGGACATTCGCGCAAATAACAACAATAATAAGCAAATATCCAAACGCGCGTACTAAACATGTTCATGAAAGAAACAACCATAAAACACTATCAATCTCAAAAGTAGGTTGACTACAACATAGGACGTAAAGAAGTAAGCTTCACATAAGATATTTCAAAATTGAAGGTATGACTTAAATGTTTTGTTCAACTTTATTCGTGCCAGTGTGTAACCATAATAATTTCTACTCCCGCCCATGCATGCCGTCCACAAACGATGTGCCTAAAAAAAACAACACGGCAAGGGTGAGTCCAAGACTCAGCAAGTGCAATGATACAAAATATAACAAAATCATTCATTATCCAACAGTGTATCAACATCATGAATCAAATCAACATATGAATGAATGAATGAATGCACATGCTCTTCTCTTTTGCTCATACCGGTATAGCGAGTGAACACCCGTCGGTGTTCACTTATGCCCGCGTTCTACAAAACGCGAGGATCCAAAGCCCGTTTGAGAACAAGTCAACCGGGGATCCATATTGCCCACTTTGGAATGGTGGATCTTACAATCACTACCCACTCCCGTGGGTGTCGCAAGTTCACAACTTGCGTTCATGAGTGCACATGATGAACAATAAAATAACAATAATCGAATCTTGGTAAATCATGCCATCATGAACAAGTACATATCACCATAAATCAGTGCATCGAACAAGCACAAGTTACCATGAGTCATCATATGGAACAATCGTATATCAACCACAATATAGATGCACTTGCCTGTTTCTTTCCTTCCCGCTACGTCACACAAGGAAGCAAAATTGGTGTCTCTACTCTAGAACTCCGCCTCCTACACAAGCATAGCGGTAACAATAAATACGATGAATGCTGGACTCCGTTTACACCCATTAATCCAACTCCTCAAGACCTATGACTCAAAGAGAGGTTCTACCCAAATTTCCCGGCAATCTAGCATAATGCTTCCCGGGACAGCAGTACGAGAAAAATCGTAATTAAATATCTGTAACTCCGAATGACTTGAAACTAGTGCTCAAATATTCTTAACATAACAGGATACGAAAATCTAGTTGGTGGGATTCTTTGATTCGGCCAAACTAGTGGTCTAAACAACCGTTGAAAACCATTGTGGACATCTGTTCGTAATCTGACACATCAGTAAACAACATGGCATAACTTTTACTCTACAGATCCAATTGAGATTATCTTTATCAATTTGGAAAGACTATTAAATAGGCTACAATAACCTAGTTGGGTAAGACTCCTGATTCAGCCTTCTAATAATCTTAATGTTCTGATGAAGTTTGCTGTTCTCTCAGTCTGACAATCAGACAACAGTGACGGTAAAAATTCAATAACTTTTGATTCAAATGTCTAAAAAATATGTTCTTTATCAATCCTGAAAGCTTACTAGAATGGATACAACTTTCTTTTTGGGTGGCTCTTCAGATTCGGGCTCAAAAAAATACAATCTGACTAGACATGCAGACTGCCAAATCTCGTCAGTTCTCCTGACCAGTCGCACAAAAACGGACATATCTCCTAAACCGTAACTCCAAACCAGGTGATCTCAGTGCCAAAATAAAGCTAAGATCAAGGGCTACAACTTTTTAAAAGGTGGACTCATCAGAAAATGTACGGAACTTACCCAAATCTGACGAACCAATCTGGCACAGGCGGAGGGTGGGGAGAGCCGGCGGCTGCTAGGGGGAGGAAAGGGGGAAAAGGGGGAAAGGGGTGGGGCACTAGGGTTTTGGGGGGGTGGGCACCCCCCTCTTTGCCGGGCACAAGGAGGCCTCTCTGGGCATGCCCGAGCCCAGTTGGCGAAAAATATCGATGACCCCACTGCTTTCATATTTTACTATTCCTCTTATTCCCTTTTCTCCTCTCGGCTAAATCTGCGATTTACCGATTCGATTTCCAGGGTATTATACAATCCATGCCAAGTATCACATCCAAATTTGCTAAATTGAGGAGAATAAGATTTGCCAAAAATCGCACTCCTCCAATCTCAATAGAGACATCCTGACATTCATATTCGGCTCTGACTACCGACCCCGGAGAATGAATAATCAAAGGAACATGCATTGGAACAATTGAAAGATCACTAAGTACAGCAAAAGACTTTGATATAAATGAATGAGAAGCTCCAGAATCGAATAAAACTGTAGCTGGTTGAGAGTTGACAAGAAGCGTACCCAACACGACGTCGGGTGCCCCCTGAGCTTCCTCGGCCGATATATGGTTGACTCGACCGCTGCTCACATTCTGGGCCTTCTGATTGACCTTCTGATCATGGTCATTTCCTTGCCCGCGTCCTCCATTAGGATGAGGGGCCGCTGCAGCCTTCTTAGGGTAATGATGAGCATAATACCCGTTGTTGTTGCAGAAGAAGCAGGTGACATCAGCAGCCGGGTTGCGGGGACCTCCTTACTATCCCGCAGGTGCACGTGATTGAGACACAGACTGCGGTGGGTGAGGTACAAACGCCGGTGCCCTCGGTGGTGCTGAAATATGAGAATGATGCACCGGGGCTTGCCCGCCATAAGAACGAGGAGTATTGACCCTTGCTGATTTTTGGGCCTCCCACTTGCGCTTGCGTGAATCACCAAGCGCCCTCGCCTTATGCTGGGCAACAGTAGCCTTGTCGACCAGTGTCTGGAAGTCAGGGAAGTCAACAATAGACAGCCTATCCTGAAGCTCCTCGGACAAGCCATCCATGAACTTCTCTTGTTTTGCCTCATCAGTGGGCACGTCCTCAGGGGCGTACCAGGATAGATGGTTGAATTCATGGAGGTACTCGGTCACTGATTTGCGCCCTTGCTTGAGTGCCGAGAATTCCTTCTTCTTAAGCTTCATCAATCCGGCGGGAACATGAGTCCGACGGAAGGCAGTGCGGAGCTCTGCCCAAGTGGTAGCCCGGCCCTCTGGCTGCATGGCGAGGAAGTTCTCCCACCATGAGAGTGCTGCCCCCTCCAGCTGATGGGAGGCAAAGAGTGCCGTCTCCTGCTCCTGGCACTGAGCAACATTGAGCTTCCGCTCGACAAGACGCAACCAATCATCCGCGTCAAGTGGGTTCTCGGACCGCGAGAAGGTAGGTGACTGCGTGCGAAGGAACTCTGAGAGTCCCCCCCTCTGATGGTGGCCACCTCCCCCTCCTGATCCGGAGGCACCGGAAATGCTTTGGAGGTGTTCCCAAAGAATTGCCTCTAGGATCCTCGTCTGATCCATGCGATTCCGTTCAATCTGAGCGAGAACCTCTGCCATGGTCGGAGGAGGTGGAAGCTCCTCATCCAAACCAGCTGGCTGACCCTGGCTGTCGCGTGTTCGTCCAGCCATCCTGTTTCATCGAGGCGGGTTAGCAACACAAACCCAAAAACTAGAGACGAAAGGTAGCAAAAGACAAGCTATCAACTAGGGAAATGGTATAGTACCCTAACCCAATTATAAACATATAACCAGCAAGGAAACGAACTCCAAATATTTGCAAAAAGGCATAAGACCCAACGCAAACTAAGTTCAAAGATTCAACCTCTCGGTACGACTAACTTGTATTGAATGAACAAGCAATCATTTTGAGAAGGAAATTTCAGAACGTAACTCAAGTCTTATTGCATCCAAAGATCATGATAAAAACCATCTTAGGGTGTGTTAGACACTAGCTATCGAATATAACATCTTACCCTTTTAAACCTTACAAGTTTTAGTTGAATTATCCTCTCTTTTTAAGCCCTATCGCAGAACTAGGTGCCTACTGTCTAGATTTTGCATCTAAGCCCCAAGCCGAATTATCCAACTCCAAATGCTTATAACCTTCATCAAAAGACATCCAACACCACATATTCTCAACACTCATTGAATCCAAACCGAAATTAAATGGTAACAACTATCCTTTGAAGTAAAGATGAGAGGAAACAACTTTTCAAAACTTAAACAAGAACAAGGTGAGATGAGCAGTCCAAGATAGGTAAGGAGTAAAATCTGAGAACTTACTTAAGTTTTCATAAACCATTTGACATTTTGAATTAAGTTTTCGAAATATTCTAAAGACGACTAAGCTAGTGGTTTCCATGGTTAGTATGGCTCTGATACCAACTCTTGTGAGACCCCGGGGTATTTAACTTGTAATACTTAACCATCAAGATGATTAAAGCATTACAAATCAAATATCACAGCTCTCGGCGTATATGTACTTCCTGTATGCAAGACACATACCCATACAAAATTATGCATCAATTCCATTCATCACATAGAATCCAAAGCACGACTAAGCAATTCGAAAGACATACAATATAGAGTTATTACAAAAAGGGCCGACCGGCCAAATACAACTAAGAGTCTAAGATAACAGCGGAAGCAAGGTGCCATAAGATGGCGATAAACAAAAGCCAATTAGTGTGCCTTTAACCCACAAGGCAACCAACCGGTCCACTGCGCTAGTCGTCAAACCCGCATCACACAGAATACGTCAAATGATAACGGGAATGTACTCTCGGTTTCAGCGTACACAGAATACGTTTTCCTTAAGGGAAAACGTACAACCTAATTTTACACTACCATTAAACTGGCCATGGGGCCTACCTGCCATAGACCAAAAGCTACTCCTTAAATACGTTAACGCCAGATTTTCCGACAGTGATTTCATCCATAAGTACTCATTAATACCATAATTACTTTGCTACAGTCACTGTCGGTTTTCCGACAAAATAGGCTGTGGCTCCGCTTGCTTTGCCAGTGGCTCACCGACGCTTGGCCCAAAGCGGCGCGATCGAGGGCATGCACAGATGCACAATAATCTCACGCACCCGATGAGGGTACTCACGGCTTTGAGCCGCCCAAAACGGCGCTAGTGGCGTTGGCGGCGGTGGTCAAAAGCGGCAATGAGCAAAACGTGGCAAGAGCTCCGCAGATGTTCAAGGCAGCGGGTGCACGGGCCGCTAAGGATTCTTGGGAGACTACCCGAGTGCAGGGGTGGAAATTGCTGAAGTGACTTGCCGACGACGATGGTCCACGGCGGCGGTAAGCTACAACGTGGGGACTACAACTAGAGCAAAATGGTGACAACCGAATGGTCGGATTATTTAAAGCATCGAATGAGGGTGCTAGAAAAGCAGTGAATCGACACACTACTCACTGGGCCAGGGTGGGAGACGATGGGGGCAGTCTGGTGGCCGAAAATGAGATTTCTTCAAATCAACGAAGTCCTGTCGTGCATTGGCGAATTAAGTTGAGGGGTTCTGATCAGTGGCTTAAAGCACACAAGGTCACGCGATTGATCGAGGGAGAATCTCACCAGAGTCGATAATGGCCGAAGGGTGTAGCTCTGGGCGTGCTTTGGACTTAGTGAGCGCACGAGCTAGACTTGGATCCTACACTTAACAACAGAAACTCTAGTGAGCGAAAATGGAAATGCCACGGAAGGTAGGAGTCGAGGGACGCAGCGGGTGGAAAACTTACCCGTGGGTGCTACACAAACGAGCACCCCACTCCTCAGCCACCGAGAGGAGAAGTGCGGAAGAAGGTGGGCATAGGGTAAGTTTTGAGCAGGAGCGAGGACGGAGGAGAAGGCGGCGTGAGTGGGCGAAGCCCTGCGATTGACAGCCAGGGGCGGTGCGACAACGGCATTGACGGAGATGCACAGCATGCAACGGCCGCGTGGAGCTCATCTCCTGAGTAGTGCCTGCCCAAGGTGGAAGAAGGCCCTGTGGCGCGGGGCATTTCTGGAGCGTGCGATCGGGATCGGACGGCTCAACAGAATGGGGTGATCGGCCGGTTCGATCGGCCACTCAATCCAGGCGGTTGACCCCAAATCGGACGGTCCAAGTAAAAGGGGCGATCGGCCGGTCCGATCGGCCACTCAATCTTGGCCGTTGATATAGGGTTAAGGTGCGGTGCGGCTGAGCTAGTTGAGTTCGGGGTTGTAGGACCGGAAAGGCGACTAGGGGGGGTGAATAGGCGCTTTCTCAACTTTCTCGCCTAAATCAAATTCAACACAAACTTTACTCCTTTAGCTATGAAAGCTAAGAAGATTAGTAAGCGCACAGTGGAAGCCTTGTGCTGAATTCGATAACCCCGATGACCACACGACGTAAAAATGGACACTTAATCTCAAAGGGCAGTTCTAGGCACAGGCGGTCTGACCGGCTACCACGGGCGGTCTGACCGACGTTCAACCAGCGGTCTGACCGGCTACTAACTGGCGGTCGGACCGGTGGACAGCGGTTCAACCCGCGATCAATGATGCGAATACAGGCGGTCGGACCGCCGTTACAACACCGGTCTGACCGGTTCAGTCCAGAACTGAAAAACCAATCCCAAATCGAAAACGAAATTTGATCCAACTTTTGATTCGACCAATGAAACTTGACCAAATTTCGAGCACATCTCCCTAATGATGTTAGAGACCTATTTCTAGTGACGATCCGTCAGATCCACTTCGCAGAATCGATCTCTCGAGATTTTATCAAAGAAGTGCACAAACCCTAGAAATATGAAAATCTTGATTCAAGACTTGCTTGTGGGGGATTGATGATCTAGATGACTCTAGGAGTATTCCCACACATCAAAGCAAGATAAAGTAGGCCAAGAGACCAAGCATAAACCTTTGAATCAAGGAAGCACCAAAATCATCCAAAAGAGAGAAGAACACAAAGGGAACAATTGATCTTTCAATTAAGCATCACAAGATTGTTTGATCACACTTGATGCTTACAAAGCCTCTCCACAAGGGAGGACAAGAGCTCACACAAGGAGCACACTCTCAATCTCTCCAAACCCTAGTTCTCCTCTCCTCTCCTCCAAACCCTAGAAAAAGGAAGAAGGGGCCAAATGAATGCTTCAGGAGGTTTTCCATCTCCCCCTTTCTATTTATACTAGAGACCTAGGGTTTCACTTTTGGGACCCAAAACCACACGGGACCCACACACACATAACTATTGAAGCATCGCCTGCTTCACCACGTGTAGGTTGATCAGCGGTTCTCATCACGTCGCCAAGCCTCTCTTGTCCGAATCCTATCGGAACCTCTCAGAGACTCGCACCGATATCCGCACCACCTGATCCAACCAGCTGTACCGAACCACCCGTTCGATCCATCTTGCCCATCCTGCACCATACTTGAGTCACACGACCTCACCCGGTATCCATGATCGTTCTGGACCTCAGCTCTCCAAGCGTAGTCCCGATCCATTCACGGTTGACGTCGTTGACCTGCAAGCCACCTGCACAGCAATAGACAAACAAACCGTTTCCGGGAACAAGTTCTTCACAACCTGACCCACGTTAGCTCCGCAAAGCAATATACAACAATAAAGCATTGAACACCATACATAAACCACAATCAAAACACATCAATGCAAACTTGGCTAACCTCCAAGTCAATGCCGGTCCGGTCCGACCGGTTTCAGGCCGGTCGGACCGCTCCCACAACGGCGGTCGGACCGGTCAAAAGGACTTAGCCAAATTTCCAGCGTGAAAATCCGAAACCTTCTAGAATTTTCAACTCAATAGAACTTTTGACTGGGAGCTCCAAAAATGATGGAACCACATCCAGGAGACTCCCCTCACTTGCCTACACAACCTATTTTTGGCTCAGCTCCAAAAACCAATTTTTAATATGGCGGTCGGACCGGCCACCATGGCCGGTCGGACTCCTCCACGGGCGGTCTGACCGCCCGACACAACCGGTCAGACCGCCTGTGGTCTGACAGCCTTGAGCAAACCCGAAAACGCGAGATTTTGCAAACCAACAACGCCATTGCCAATTGACTCATCATCCTGAGATCGTGCACATATCCTCACGATATCCACAATCTCCCCCTTGATGAACACATTGGCAATTATCAAGAAAATGTGGTTTTTCGAAATGAAAAGTAAAAACTTCGTCGTTTTCGCATAAAGGCACAACTTGGTCCATAAGCATGAAAAAGCCTAGGAACCAACCAAGCTGGCTTCAGAATAGTATAAGCAAGTGAGATAAGGCAATGAAAGCACCAAAGGATTCAATTTCCAGAAAGTAGCTAAAAATCTCACTTAGGTCCATATGAAAGACAATTTTCTATTTAACCTTTGATCATTGTGAGTCTTCTTCAATTGCAAATGAAATCAGGAAAAGGCAATAGAACCACAAGACTTAACTCACTATGATCACAAATTTTCAAAAGGCTCAAATTTTTATTTTATGAAGTTTTTTTTATATTAAACCTTAAGTATGAAACCAGAAGCTCCAAACAGCATTTTCTTCACAATCTTTCTCCCCCTTTGACAATGAATTCATCAAGATGCATGGGAAAAGAAAGAGCATGCAGGAATGACTTTATTTTGAACTTTAGTAAAAGGAGCCATAACCATTATACATGTAGACAGTACAAGTATTATACCAAGCCATAAAAAGAGTAGGCGCTATATTCAATCATGGCAAATCATGTCTTTATAAAGCTAAAACCAAGATAGCGCTTATCCGAGATTAACGAATTAAAACCATGAAAGGTTGCTCAATATCATAGTTTCACAACCAGCAACTACAAATGAGTCAAGCCATGTCTATAAGTAAAAAGAGACCCAAAACAAGAACTGAGGTATTTTGAGCATTAAGAGTACACTTTTGAAGCAAAACTCAAGCACTTAGCCTTTTTGAGCATTTTCTTAAAAGGATTTTTTTACTGTGCTAGATCTCAAGCCTTGCCGCGACCATCTCAAGCGATAAGCTTAAAAGAATGATCTAGGTCATCCAAAACTCCCCCTGAGTTCATGCCTAGTGCAATGGCAAGCCGTCTCATGAGAAAGGATTGGTGAGATCGCTTTTTCATTGAGAAAATCTCATTTTCATTTGCTTGACTTAATAAGATAAAAAGCTCATTTTTCATCTCAAAATAAGTTCAAGACTCAATTCAACCTATTTGACATGGCAAGAATCATAAGTGGATCACTAGAGCAAAAACTAGTCACAAGATCCAACAAGACATGATTTGATTCGAATTTCTCACAGATACAAAGCTAGCAAGGCAAAAGCTAAGCTGAACAAGAAAAGCCATAAAAGAAGTCTAGCAGACTAACACTTGATATGACAAGGTATAGAATATGAAATCAAGTCATACGAGGATAAAGATCATAGCTCCATAACTTTTATCATACAATGCAAGACTAAAGAATTGAAACATGCATTATGATACAATGAATGCAAAAAGAACAACTTCCCCCTCAAAACCGCCCAATAGGACTAATAACCCCTAACTCTCCCATAAGCGACAAAGCGAGAAGAATCAAGAGCTTTAGTGAAAATATCATAAGTCGTTGCTCGGACTCTACAAAGTGAAGCACAACATCACCTTTCTCAACATGGTCTCTCAGAAAATGAAATCGAATATCAATGTGTTTAGTCCTGGAATGTTGCACTGGGTTTTTGGCAATATTAATTGCAGAAGTGTTGTCACAGAAAAGAGGAACACTTCTCAAAGATAACCCATAGTCCCGCAGCGTGGATAAAATTCAGAGAACACGAGAGCGACCATCAAGCGGCAACTACATACTCGGCCTCGGTAGATCAGGCAATGTAAGACTGCTTTCTAGAAGACCAAGAAACAAGAGATGTGCCCAAGAAATGACAAGTGCCGAAGTACTCTTCCTATCCACTCTACACCCATAAAGTCGGCATCGAAAAATGCTCGAATTGAGAGAGCGAAGAAGAAGAATACGAGTCCAAAGTCAAGCGTATCTTGAAGGTACTGAATATGCGACGTCTTGCTTGACGATGAGAAGCACGAGGAAGCTCGAAGCGGCGCACGGACATCTGGCGAATTGTGTCGGCCTCGACGCCAGTAAGATAGAGGAGGAGCCAATCATCTGCGGTACTCCTTCCGGTCCACGGACTCTCCATCCTCATCGTGGTCCAAAGACGGTGGTTGTAGCAATGGGAGTAGACATTGGCTTATCGCTTCCCATATTGAAGCGCCAAGAAGGTCCTTTGTATACTTACTCGGTGAGCGAAGGTGCCTTCTTTCGCTTGCTTGATTTGATGACCAAGGAAGAATGTTAACTCTCCCATCATGCTCATCTCGAACTCACTGCTCATAGAATCTAAAAATCTGGACACCAAAGCATGAGAAGAACCACCGAATATAATATCATCCACATAAATCTGAACTAACAAGAAATCACTGCCATGCCTGAGAGTGAACAAGGTTTTATCAACCATTCCCATTTTAAAATTATTTTCAAGCAGGAAACTCTTAAGCCTGTCATACCAAGCTCTAGGAGGTTGTTTCAATCCATCTGAGGCTTTAGAGAGTTTAAAAACATAGTTTGGGAATTTTTGACTTTCAAAACCAGGAGGTTGCTTAACAAAGACCTCTTCTTCTATGAAGCCATTCAAGAAAGCACTTTTAACATCCATTTAAAAAAGCTTGAAACCTTTGGATGTTGCAAATGCTAAAAGAATGCGAATGGCCTCCAATCTAGCTCTTTGGAGCAAAGGTCTCTTCAAAGTCTAAGCCCTCTACCTGGGAAAAACCTTGAGCTACAAGTCTAGCCTTATTGCGAACAACCAATCCATCCTCACTTTGCTTATTTTTAAAAACCCATTTTGTTCCAATAACATGAGAATCAGAAGGTCGCTCAACTAAAGTCCAGACTTTGTTTCTTTCAAAATTCTCAAGCTCTTCATGCATGGCATTGACCCAAGAGGCATCAGATAAAGCATGGGTGATATCTCGGGGTTCAAAAGAGGCGACAAAAGCGTAATGTGCATGAGAATCGGAGAAATAAACACAGAGCGAGTGACTCGCTCTTGAAGATCCCCAATCATCTCGCTTTCGGTGGATGTTGTCATTTGAATCGAAGAGGTGCTCTGGTGCGTATGGCCTCTACCCCATGAGTTGTGGAGGTAGGAACAGAGCCACTCAGATCGTCGGTGGGGGTAGGAGGAGGCTGCTCAGCTGACACTGGAGTAGTAGTAGCAGGCTCTCCACCCCTCTCAGAGGTAGCTGGAGGATGGTTTGGTTCTTCATCCTCAGAGTCATCATCGACGAAGATGCTTCCTTGAATTTCAGGAACCTGTGTCCCTGAAGCATCGGGTCTAGTACCAGGACTAGCCTCATCAAAAGTGACTTCGCAAGTCTCAACAATTTTTTTAGTATCAACATTAAAAACACGATAGCCACGAGAATGAGCAGGATATCCAAGAAATATGCCATCAAAGCATCTAGACTCAAATTTATCAAGGTTGCCATGTTTAAGAATGAAGCACTTGCAACTAAAAATCTTGAAATGAGAGACTTTGGGAGAATGACCAAATCTAAGTTCATAAGAGGTCTTCCCAACCACAGATCTCAAGAAAACCCTATTGGAGATATAACAAGCAGTAGAGATTGCCTCAGCCCAAAATCTCCTAGGAGTAGAATGCTCATCTAGCATGGTCCGAGCCATCTCTACAAGGGTTCTGTTCTTCCTTTCTACCACACCATTCTGCTGGGGAACTCTAGGAGAAGAAAACTGATGCTCAATTCCCTATCGGTCACGTAAGGTAGAAAAGAAGAATTCTTGAATTCTGTCCCATTGTCACTCCTAATGGCTCTCAAAGCTCCAGGTATATCAACAGCAATTCTAAGGACCAAATCTCTAAAGAATCCAAATGCTTCGTCCTTAGAAGCAAGAAAATAAACCCATGAATACTTGGAGTAATCATCCACAACCACCAGCACATACCATTTCCCACCAGCTGACTGAACTCTAGAAGGACCAACTGTATCTAAGTGAAGAAGCATCACAGTCCATCAGTCATTACCAAAGTAAGAGGTGGGTGGGAAGCGGACACCATCTTACCATGTCTACTGAGGTGAGCACAAAAGATCTCTAACGCCCTTAACCTAGGCAAACCTCTAATCAAGTCCTTGCAACTGACTCTAGACAAATGATCAAAACCTATATGCCCAAGTCTACGATGCCACAAAACAAGGTCATGAGAATCAGAGGCTACAAGACACCTAGGACTGGAAACAGAAGAGCTACTGAAATTAGCACAAAAGATCTTCTCAAATCTGGAGATCTTAAACACAAGCTCACCCGAGGAATCTAGAACACTACACTCTCCACTTTTAAACCTCACTTCTAGACCCTCATCAAGCGGTGAGAAGCAGATAGAAGATTATACCTCGACTTACTTACCAAAGCGGCGTCTTTAAGCATGAACTTGTCGTTGACGCGCAACGGTGCCCTTTGCGATCCGGTCCGGTAGAAGCGTCCCCAAAGGTAATCAATTCATTCACGGATGCACGTGAGGAGGAGAACCATCTAGAATCTCGGTCATATGTCGAGAACACCCGAGTCCACAAGCCATATGTCCTCCTTCCTCGCACGACGGACCTAAAAGCACAATCGAGAAAACATCCGTGCCTCGATCTTGGGTTAGTGATAAATGATCTAGGAATCCATCTTCGAGAAGCACGATGTCCGGGAGCAGCGATGAAATAGCGAAACATGATCGGGAATAAAATCATAAGGATGCACATGAGAACCACCTAGACCTCTCAAAACGATCTACCAAAAGATCGATACTCCCCCTGTCTAGGTGCTACCCGGTGTCTCTCCTCACAATGTCCTAATCCAACATGCTGCCTAGACCCACCAAAAGAGTCTACAAAGTTCTCTACAAATCTAGGCCTATGTGTGTTGCGATAAACAGGCTGCCTAGCTCTAGAGACTACAGCTGGAGAAGGGACTCCTCTAATGGATTTCAGGACGCTCATCCTCTCTTTTCTCTCAAGTTTTGCTCTCCGAAAGCAACTCAACAGTATGGCCTTCTTTCTTGCGAGAAGGTGCAATGGTATCGACCTTTTGAGAGGTGCATGCATGAATGAGTGAAAGCACCTTTCTTGCGAGAAAGAGTTTGAGCAAAACCAGTGGTTTGAAAACAACCCCGGATGGCTTAGGAGGTTCTAGCTCAAACAGACCATTCTTCACAACTCTAGCAATCCTAGGTGGGTTTTTCTTGGAATGCTCTAGGGGATTGAAACCTAGACCACTATTTTTCACGCTCACTTTGGATTGATCAAGAATCATGTTGAGTTTCTTTTTCCCACTTGAAAACTTCTCAAGAGTCACCTTGAGGTAATCATTCTCTTTCATTAAACCCTCACATCTAGTGCACTTGCTAGACTTGATTACCTCATTGCGCTTACTCTTAAGAAGGGCCACTTCTACTTTGAAGGCCTCACAAGACACACAATAGGATTCCTTAATCCTATTCAACTGCTCCTTAAACTTGACTCTAAATGCCTCTTGAATCTGACTAATCATGGTTTCAACTTCAGCATTCAAAACACACGAGTTATAATCAATGACTTTCTTAGAAGCAGTAAACGACATGGATTTTTCAATTTTAGCCTTTTCTTCAAGAGTCTTGTTTAAAGCTTCAATCTCAATTGTAAGCTTGGGACAATTTTCACAAGATGCAGCTCTAGAGTAAACCACCATTTCTGTCATCTCTTGCATCTTAATCCTATTATTCTTACAATGAGAGCATGTGTGACTAGCATCAAATTTTTGCAATTCTTTTAAAGAGCTATCCAGTTTTAATTCTAGCAAAGCACAATTTGAGCAAGTTAAAGGGATAGCTTCCATGGCAGTCACATCAAGTGAAATGGCATCTAAGCAAGCAGAACTAGACTTGAGAGATTCTAGTTCATCAAGAGCATCTTTTAGTTGAGTTGTAACAGAGGAATGAGCAGATTTCAAGCTTGTCAAATCTTTAAGCAAGCTAGTGTAGGAAACACAAATATCGTCATGATTAATAGATTTAAGCCTAACAACTTCTAGGTTCAAATTATCAATCATAATGTCCTGCTTCTTAATCATTTTTACTTGCTTATGCAATTTCTGTTCAGCAAGCACCAAAGCCCTTTTCATGTCAGCACTAGAAGGGCATACCTCATTAGGATCACTAAAGGGATCCTCATCGTTGGAGGAGTCGCTGTCGTGGCTGTTCTTGGCCATGAAACACATGCCTGTGAAGTCATGTGCCTTCTTCTTGCCACGAGAGTCACTCTCGTCGTCCTCTGTTTCCGAGTCCACATCGCTCATATTTACATTCTCTAGGCGGCAAGGACCGGTGACAAACTTGCGATAGTTTGTCTTCTTGGGTTTAGCATCCCTCTCTGGGATGTCTTCGTGTCTCCTTCTCCTCCTTGCCCTTTAGCTTGGGGCACTGGAGGCGAATGTGGTTTGGCTCACCACATTGAAGCACGTGATAGGTCCACTTCTCCTCCTATTCCTCACCTTCTTATACGCTCTTGTGAATTTGGTGGATAGGAGGCTAAGTCATCCTCGAGCAATTTCTCAAGTTGCTCATCGCTTAAAGAATGTAAAGCGGATAATGAAAAACCGGATGAGCTACAATCAAGAGAATCGGAAGAACAACCCTTGGATTTGTCGACCACTAATGCCATCGACTCTGTCTTGGGAGACGCGAGATAAAATCAATCTCATGCGTCTTCAACCTCGAGTAAAGCTTATCCATGGTAAGCTCACTCATGACAGTGTTGTCATTGATGGAAGTGATCTTCATTCCCAGACCTTCACATCAAGAGCACCCAGAAGCTGGCGTACATTTTCAGACTCCGAAAATACCAAGTCAACAGCGCGGAGATCATGAAGAATCTTAGAGAATCTTCCCCACAGCTCATCCAAAGACTCACGAGGCCTTTGCTCGATCTTAGAGTAAACCTTTTGAGCTGGTTCATCTCACTTCCTTGATCGCGATGGACCCTTCGTGATAGTCACAAAGTGTCGCGGATCTCATGAGCAGACCGCAAGTGAGCAGCACGCTCAAACTCAGATCGACTAAGGCCTTGGATCAAGTAATTTCGAGCCTTGCTGTTGGCCTCCACATCTGGAGTGATCATATCGTCATCGGCTGGCATGACATAAGGATTTTTCACCTTAAGCCAAATAGCGTGCCCTTGAGCCTCGATATATGCTTGCATACGAGCCTTCCAGTATGCGAAGTCAACTCCCTCAAAAATGGGTGGCTTGGTTCAGTACTTGTCAGTCGCCATGGCTCCAAAGACCGGTTAAGATCTATGAGAAGAGCTAACCGGCTCTGATACCACTTGTAGGACCGGAAAGGCGACTAGGGGGGGTGAATATGCGCTTTCTCAACTCTCTCGCCTAAATCAAATTCAACACGAACTTTACTCCTTTAGCTATGAAAGCTAAGAAGATCAGTAAGCGCACAGTGGAAGCCTTGTGCTGAATTCGATAACCCCGATGACCACACGACGCAAAAATAGAGACTTAATCTCAAAGGGCAGTTCTGGGCATAGGCGGTCTGACCGGCTACCACGGGCGGTCTGACCGACGTTCAACCAATGATCGGCCGGCTACTAATCGGCGGTCGGACGGTGGACAGCGGTTCGACCAGCGATCTGTGATGCGAATACAGGCGGTCGGACCGCCGTTACAACACCGGTCTGACCGGTTCAGTCCAGAACTGAAAAATCAATCCCAAATCGAAAATGAAATTTGATCCAACTTTTGATTCGACCAATGAAACTTGACCAAATTTCGAGCACACCTCCCTAATGATGTTAGAGACCTATTTCTAGCGACGATCCGTCAGATCCACTTCGCAGAATCGATCTCTCGAGATTTTATCAAAGAAGTGCACAAACCCTAGAAATATGAAAATCTTGATTCAAGACTTGCTTGTGGGGGATTGATGATCTAGATGACTCTAGGAGTATTCCCACACATCAAAGCAAGATAAAGTAGGCCAAGAGACCAAGCATAAACCTTTAAATCAAGGAAGCACCAAAATCATCCAAAAGAGAGAAGAACACAAAGGGAACAATTGATCTTTCAATTAAGCATCACAAGATTGTTTGATCACACTTGATGCTTACAAAGCCTCTCCACAAGGGAGGACAAGAGCTCACACAAGGAGCACACTCTCAATCTCTCCAAACCCTAGTTCTCCTCTCCTCTCCTCCAAACCCTAGAAAAAGGAAGAAGGGGCCAAATAAATGCTTCAGGAGGTTTTCCATCTCCCCCCTTTCTATTTATACTAGAGACCTAGGGTTTCACTTTTGGGACCCAAAACCACATGGGACCCACACACACATAACTATTGAAGCAATCGCATGCTTCACCACGTGTAGGTTGATCAGCGGTTCTCATCACGTCGCCAAGCCTCTCTTGTCCGAATCCCATCGGAACCTCCCAGAGACTCGCAACGATATCCACACCACCTGATCCAACCAGCTGTACCGAACCACCCGTTCGATCCATCTTGCCCATCCTGCACCATGCTTGAGTCACACGACCTCACCCGGTATGCATGATCGTTCTGGACCTCAGCTCTCCAAGCGTAGTCCCGATCCATTCACCGTTGACGTCGTTGACCTGCAAGCCACCTGCACAGCAATAGACAAACAAACCGTTTCCGGGAACAAGTTCTTCACAACTTGATCCACGTTAGCTCCGCAAAGCAATATACAACAATAAAGCATTGAACACCATACATAAACCACAATCAAAACACATCAATGCAAACTTGGCTAACCTCCAAGTCAATGCCGGTCCGGTCCGACCGGTTTCAGGCCGGTCGGACCGCTCCCACAACGGCGGTCGGACCGGTCAAAAGGACTTAGCCAAATTTCCAGCGTGAAAATCCGAAACCTTCTGGAATTTTCAACTCAATAGAACTTTTGACTGGGAGCTCCAAAAATGATGGGACCACATCCAGGAGTGTCGAACCCGAGAACGAAGGATCCCGAATTCTCTGTGTTCATACACTAGTCCAGGATTTCCAGTGTACACAGTCTCAAAAATGTTATCACAAACATATCCAACGTGTATATTTAATAAGCATAGAGTTTATTACAACTGGGGCCGGAGGCCAAATGAAACATTAAGCGGAAGCAAAATATAATGGTAAGCCACACGATACGCCACAGTAATCGCCTCGGAGGTCGCCGCCCTAATCGTCCTGCTCCTCACCTTCTGGATAGCAGTCTTGTCATGAATAATAATATTCAGAAAGAGTGAGCACTACAACTGTGCTCGCAAATTACACCCAATACAGAATTTAGAATGCATGCATAAGTTATTCAAAGGAAGGTTGTAGGGTTTATTTGCGTAAATCAGCCTTTTTGGTTTAAATATTTATACTAAGTTTCAAGGCATAATTTTATTCCATAGCTAAAATCAGATTTAAAATTCATCATTTTATAGTGGATAACCTCCATATGAAACATGGTGAAGGATACCCTCCTATCACAAGGCTACATAAATTTACCACAAGGATTAACCATCCTCAAATCATGTCCAAAGTTATTTTAAAACCAAAACAAATCTAACTTAGAGTGGCTTTGCTCGGCATGTCCATAGCAGTGGACACGGCTATTCGAATAGATTTACACTCTGCAGAGGTGGTACAACTTTACCCACACGAGATAATTTGCCCGTTATGTCGGCCAATACACACTTCCTTAGGTGTGTGACTAGGCAATTATCACAAGGCGTTTCCAATGCATTACCTCAATACCAATATGCCCGCTAAGGTTTCACTTCCATTAGGCTAACCACCTGCTGGAAACCCCCTCTTGCGCCAAGTGGGAATAAAGTCCAACCGACACCCACACAACAAAAATGGCATAAACAATACGAGGTAATACAAATTATTAAGCACGGTTACGCCCATACGAGAACATGTGGTAGTACGGTGGAGCTTTTGCAAGATGCGGCTCAAAGGCCGGTCCTTAATCTACTTGGGCAACTTTCAATAAAAACCCTGGGTCTCAGTCCTAACCAGACAGGCCCGTGCATAAATCTGCACCCACCAACGGTCCATGTTTGCCCAAGTATAAACCATTTTCTTTTATTTTTATAATTTTCAAAGACATTTGCAAAAGTCCACCATGACAAAGCAATGTCATAGGCTTTTTATCAATTTATGAAATTTTGGCTAAATTCTCCCAAAGTCAAATATTTCATGGTCTAAGCATTTGCTATGCATATATTTATTTTTAAATTCATTTGACTAAGGTTACAAGGAATTGATAATACAACAATCAAATTTGGCTATACAAAGGAATTGGAATAATTAAATATTTAAAAAAAAGGAATTTAAAATAATTAAATACAATTATGCATGCAATAATAATTTAAAGCAATTTAAATAATTTTAAATATTGGGGCAAAATGGTCAATGGTGTAACTTGCCTTGCTCAAATTCTGGTATTCTACTTCTTCAATAGGGTCAAGCTCTCCTGAGTCGTCAAAATCTATCTGTGAAAATATTCCAAATTCAAGCAGAATTCAAATGGACACAAATAAATTCAAATGAAAATTCAAATTAACTCCAAATTAAATAATTTTGGTTTAGTTAGCTAGATCTTGATTTTATACAAATTTAGAAATTTGAATCACCTAAATCGGAGTTTGTATGAAGAAATACGAGCTCTGGAAGTTTAAATCTAAATTTAATTCCAAAATCAAATTTCCAAATTTTCCAATTAAATTTCTAAAGGAAATTCCAATTATTGCATAAGCATGCGTCGTGACTTTATTCACTGAGAGACATGTGGGCCCAAGCAGTATGGATGAGTCCACACGAGGCGCAAGTCCACGGTGGACTCGGCTCACAAAGCAAGGTGATGTGAGGAGGTGTCTTTGGCGGGCGTCTTTGTCTTTGGCGCCACGTGGCTGCCACGCACACAACAGAGGTGAGGTGGCGGTGTGGCAGGGTGGCGATCCACCGGCACCGGAGAGTGGAGGAGCACGGGGCCGAGGGCACCGTGAAGCGGCCGCGGCGCGGGCTCGCGAGTGCGCAAAAGGTTCAGAGGATACATCGAGGCGAGTCGCTACTGGCGGCGGAGAGTGGCCGGAAGGTCGTCGGTGACGGAGAGAGGCGGCGGTGTGGTTCGGTTGTTGGCGGCGAAGGTGCTCGGGGTCTTCAGGCGAAGCCGAGGTGCGCCAGAGGATCGCCGGAGGATCTTGATCTTGAAGGTGCGATCGAGGTGGGCGGGAAGCTTTGGTGGCGCGGAATCGGAGAAGAACGAGCTTGGCGCGGCGGGAATTGCAAAATCTGGGCGATTGAGGCGTCGAGGGGACAGGAGGTGGGGGAATAGAATGAGGGAGGAGAGGCGCAGCTCGGGGTGCTTTTATAGGGCGAGGGGAGGCCGGGAGCGGGAGATTGGGTGCGGCGGTAATGGCGGTGGCAACGGACGCGGCGGCGTTAGGGCGAGTAAAGGAGGGGGAAACGGCAGGGGTGAATGCGGCGGAGTAAGGGGAAGTTAACGTGAATGCGGGGTTGAGGCGGAGGAATCACGGAGGAGGCGAAGCTCGCGTCTGGCATCAATGGCGGCGGGAGGCGACGCTGCGGAGAAGAAGGAGCGGGAAGAAGCACAGTGCGAGGGCCCACCTGTCGGCGAGACAGAGAGAGAGAGAAGAACGCGGGAGTGGATTGATGTCGGCCGTCCGATTTTGATCGGACGGCCACGTTCATTTCGCGCGGGAGAGAGTGGTCGAGGCGCGCAAGATCGGGCTTGACCCGATCTTTATGTGAAGAATTTTAAATTCTTTTCAATTAATTTAATTCGAAAATTCAAATAGGCTTTAGAAAATAGTAAATGAAGTCCAAAATTTTGAGAAAATTCACGAAATTATATGAGGCATTACGGACTTAAATAAAATAATTCCAACTTTTAGTTGGTAATAGATTTTGCACATAAATTCTTTTAGCCTTAATATACTTTAGTGAAAAGCTTTTAAAAATTCGGAAAATCCACAAAAATTAATAAAGTCTTATTTTTAAGCTGAAATTGAAATTTTGGGTCATTACAAACATACCCCCTTAAAGGGAATCTCGACCAGAGATTGGACTTAGTCGACAAAAGGTAGGGATACTCGGCTCTCAAAACTTCTCGCTCCCGGTAGCTTCTTCTTCTTACGAATGATTGCTCCATCAACCTTACAAGAGCGAATGATTTTGCTTCGGTGGCGCGTTACGCCACATCGAGAATCTTGATTGGTTGTTCCACATAGGTGAGATCTTCACGAAGATCGATGCTCTCAGCGGTGTTTCTTCTGTTGGTACTCGAGACATTTCTTTAAGCGGGATACATGGAAGACATTGTGAGCAGGTGTGAGAGATCTTTGGTAGTTCAAGCGATAAGCAACTTCACCTCTTTTGCCAAAATCTTATAGGGTCCGACAAATGCAGGTGCGAGTTTTCCTTTAGTCTGAAATCTCTTCACTCCTCGGAGTGGAGTTACCACGAGATAGACAAAATCTCCCATCTTGAAGGATAGTTCTCTCACGATTATCGGCATAACTCTTTTGTCGGGTTTGAGCTACTTTCGACGTTCTCTTATTGCTTTTACCTTACTTTCACTTCTTTTATCAATGCAGTCAGAAGAATTGGTGTTCTCCTACTTGATCCCAAAGGAGAGGGTTCTACACTTTCTACCATACAATGCTTCAAATGGCGACATCTGTAGGCTAGCTTGAAAGTCGTTGTTGTAGGAAAATTCGCATAGGGCAAATTCTTATCGACTTCTTCCATAATCTATAGCACAAGCTCGAAGCATGTCTTCTAGGACTGATTTACGTTCGGTCGGCCATCTGTTTGGGGATGATAAGTCAGGCCAAGTTGAGTCACAGTTCCCAAAGCTTCATGTAGACTCTGCCAAAATTTTGAAGTGAGCTGCGAACCTCTGTCGGACACAATTTTCTTGGGTATACCATGTAGACAGACGATCCTGGCCATGTACAATTCTCGCTAACTTATTGCTTCGTAAGTGGTCTTGGTTGGAATAAAATGAGCCACTTTTGTTAATCGGTCAATTATTACCCAAATAGAATCATAACTGATTGGGTCCTAGGTAGTCGGTGATAAAATCCATACCAATATCCTCCCATTTCCACTCGGGAATTGGTAATGGTTGTAACAATCCGCAGTCTCGATGTTACGCCTTAACACGACATACATCACAACGCAACAAACTCAGCGATTTCTCGCTTCATACTAACCCACCAATACTTTTCCTTGGATCTGGTACATCTTGGTACTCCGGGATGGATAGAGTAAGGTGATTCATGAGCTTCTTTGTAATCGGTTATGCGGTTTCATGATGTTTAGGTACACGATGCGGTTGCCAAACCATCGTGCCTGCTAAATCTTGAGAAAATCACGGGGCTTTGCCTCTTCTCATGTTTTTCATGATTTCTTTGATGTCTTCGTCTTCTAGCCGTTTTTCTCGATCGACTTTGTATGGTTGGTTGGACTTCCACTGTGTTGATCTGACCTTGACCGACAATTTCATTCGGATGCTTTAGTTCTTCATATAACTCTGGTTGATTTTCTTGAACTAACACCGTGTTGCGATATGCTTTCCTACTCGAGCATCTGCTACCACGTTAGCTTTACGGTGATAATAAATTCCAAGGTCATAATCCTTTATCGGCTCTAACCATCTTCTTTGCTGAGATTAAGATATGGTGGGTGAAGATATATTTGAGACTCTTATGATCTGTGAAAATCTCACAATGATTACCAATGAGATAATGCCGCTGATTTTCAAAGCATGCACAATTCTTGCTAACTCTAAATCATGAGTTGGATAATTTCCTTCATGTGGCCTTAATCGGCGAGATGCATAAGCCACAACCTTTCCTTCTGCATCAAGACACATCCTAGCCCACAGCGGTATCGTCCTGAAAAACTTCAAAATCCTTACGTATATCTGGTAAAACTAGCAGTGTGCAGAGACTAGTCTTTTCTTGACTCTTGAAAACTATGTTCACAAGCACTTGTCCATTCAAATTTCTTTTCCTTCTTGAAGTTGAGTCATGGGTTTGGCGATCTTGGAGAAACTTTCAATGAATCTGCGGTAGTACCCACTAATCAGAAAACTTCTCATACATGACAGACTTGGGTTGCTTCCAATCCATTCTGACTTCAACCTTTGAGGGTCTCTGCAACTCCTCCTGTGACACAATGTGTCCAAGAAAAGCCACTTGGTGAGCCAAAATTCACTTTTCTTTGAGTTTGGCATAAAGTTGGTGTTCTCGAAGTTTGTCCAAAATAATTACGAGATGTTTTCATGCTCTTCCATATCTCTTGAGTAGATGAGAATATCATCTATGAATACCACCACAAACTTATCCAAGAATTCCATGAACACTTTGTTCATCATATTCATGAAATAAGCGAGGGCATTTGTTAGTCCAAATGACATCACTTTGTGAACTCGCATGATCCATATCCGGTGGTGAAGGTGTCTTGAATATCTTACTCGTGCGATTTTTAGCGATGGTAGCGACCTCAAATCAATCTTGGAGAAAACACGGCTCCTTTAAGTTGATCAAGCAGATCATCTATCCTAGGTAACGGGTACTTGTTTTTGATTGTTACCTCGTTGAGTGATCTATAGTCCACACACATTCTCATACTATTGTCTTTCTTTTTGACAAATAGTCTTGGAGCTCCCAAGGCGATGAACTCGGTTGAATGTAACCTTTACTCTGTAGTTCTTCGATCGCTTCTTCAACTCTGCTAGATCATTTGCGGCGTGCAGCAGGGTCGCTTGAAATTGGAGCGATCCACAGGACTAAGTCAATTAAGAACATTATGTCGGTCCGGTGGCATACCGTAAGTCCTTGGAAAAACATCCGGATATTCTTGTACCACGGGTATATCTTCGATTTCACTTCCTTTAAAGCGGTCAAGATAGGACTTCTTTCCGTAGAAGTCTTGGGTTGGAACTCTCTGAAATCCCTTGTTCATTGGTGAGGTTGATAGATCTACTAGCATAATCTATCACCTTACGATTTTTGGCAAGCCATCCATTCCAAGAATTACGTCCAATCCTTGCGAACGCAGACTATTAAGTTGGCCGAGAAAGTTACTCGGAGACTTCAAAGGTAAGATTTAGACAGAATAAACTAGCCCTCATTTACGAGCAGGGAATGGATTAACATGGGCTTAACTAAGGGGAGGTAGATAACCCATATTTTTCCACAAACTTATTTGACACAAAAGAATGCGAAGCTCGGAATCAAATAAAGCGATCTTTGTATTGAGTTGACAAGGAACGTACCAAGAACAACATCCGTGTCTTGCATAGCCTTCCTCTGCGGTGGCGTGATTCACACGCCCCTTCATGAATCGACCACCGGGTCTTGAGGACCGCCGAGACCAAACTCCGGAGTTGGCTTGACGGGGTGGCGATCTGCGCTTCTTGGGACACTTATTGGCATAGTGACCCAACTCGTTGCGATGAAAGCAAGTGATTCTGCTGTGGAAATAGGCAGCCTGCTGGCCCGACCTCGAGATGAACTACTACGAATCCGGAAGTATTTGGGCGCGAATCGGGCCGGAACTCTCGGTGTAGTAGTGCGGAATCTCCCACGCCGAGGTGGTGAGACCGAGAGAAAGCGAGGCTTGGGTAGTCCTCCGAGTTAAACTTACGAGCCGCCATCCTCCGCTTGCGATTCTCCATTTCCTGATGTTTGCCTTCCTGGCGTATGTCCTTATTTACCAACTGCTGAAAGTCGGTAAAATCCTGAGAAATCAAACGAACAGAGAGTTCGTCGTTCAACCCTTCCAGAAATCGCTCTTGCCTGTCTTCATCTCTGGCTACATCCTCAGGGGCATAGCGAGCAAGTTGGTTAAACTTATGCAGATACTCGCCGACTGAACGGTTTCCTTGGCGAAGCGAGCGAAACTCCTTCTTTTTCAAAGTAATCATGCCATATGGAATGTGAGATCGGCGGAAAGCTTGCATGAACTCATCCCAAGTGATTTCTTGGGCATTAGCATGGGACATGCTGAAATTATCCCACCATTCTGATGCGGGACCCATCAATTGATGAGAGGCAAACAAAACTCTCTCACGATCTGTGCATTGAGCAATATCCAGCTTCTTTCCAATGACCCTGAGCCAATCATCTGCGTCCATGGGTTCCGTGCTACTAGAAAACGTTGGCGGACGCATCCTCATGAACTCTGACAAAGTTACTCTTGCGGGAGGTGGAGGAGCATGATAGGTCACGGCGCTTGGGTATTCGATTCTTTGTGAAGGGATGGGCTAGCAACTCAATCGATGAGTCGATTGGCCATCATTTGGCGCCCGATCGGGAGCTTGATTGGAGGAGGTGGTGGGTGTTGAACTGGTTTTCTTGATATTCGGCATTCTCATTTCCTTGCCCTCTGCACTGACACTTCCTGCGGGTGGTCACCATCTGATGAACTCTTCATAGATTAGACAAGAGAGATAGGAATTATAAGAGTATAGATCTAAAATAGCCCAAATTCAACAAACACAAGACAAGAACATTTTAGCAAAATAATTTATTTTTATTTTATTAATTCATTATGGCTACTACAAAGGTTTGGTAGCTCATAATTACGCAACTAAAGGAAAAATTTAAGGTCAAATCTATGGTGTTATTGGGGTATAATCTGGCTCACTAGAACTAGCCTCGCCTTCCTTGTAGGAGGCCAGTTCTTGTTCTGCAGTCTTCAACTTTTCTTCTGCATCTTGTAATTTCACTTGCAGGAGAGACAGCTCATCTAGTGTATTCCCGTAGGCATAATCCATGGCTCGGCGATCCACGATGAGTGAGATCGGGACGATCTTCATCTCTAGTTGAGCGGAAAGCACCACATGCGGGTTGGAATGTGCATTGGGTAATAGTGGAACCCAGTCTGCTTGAGGCGATGATCGTAGATGTAGCGAAGTCGTGGGATGCTTCCTGGTGCATCTGGATGCCTTGGCGAAGGTGTCTCGTCGCATTGGGGCATCGAAGGCGTGGAAGTCGTGTTCGGCGATAGATTGGAGTAGAGGATCACCTCTACTCTCCACCGTTCTGATTTCCCACCTTATACTTGTATCCTTGATCGTTGGTCTTTCTTCAAAGTCAAGTCTTTGCATCATCTTCCGAGAATGGCGCCCAATGACCAAAAGACTCCATGGGAAATGGCATTCTAACTTGACCATCTACAATTTTTGAAAAGGAGATGAGTTAGTAAATAATTTTTCAAGAGAAAAGTTGAGAAATGACTCCAGAAGACCAAGTTATTTTTAATTTTCAAAATAAATCCTTAAGGGTTTGATTTCCTTCTAGGTAACGACCTACAGTCGATATGGCTCTGATACCACTTTTGTCGAACCCGGGAACAAAGGATCCCGAATTCTCTGTGTTCATACACTAGTCCAGGATTTCCAGTGTACACAGTCACAAAAATGTTATCACAAACATATCCAACGTGTATATTTAATAAGCATAGAGTTTATTACAACTGGGGCCGGAGGCCAAATGAAACATTAAGCGGAAGCAAAATATAATGGTAAGCCACACGATACGCCATAGGCAATCGTCTGGAGGTCGCTGCCTAATCGTCCTGCTCCTCACCTTCTGGATAGCAGTCTTGTCCTGAATAATAATATTCAGCAAGAGTGAGCACTACAACTGTGCTCGCAAATTACACCCAATACAGAATTTAGAATGCATGCATAAGTTATTCAAAGGAAGGTTGTAGGGTTTATTTGCGTAACTCAACCTTTTTGGTTTAAATATTTATACTAAGTTTCAAGGCATAATTTTATTCCATAGCTAAAATCAGATTTAAAATTCATCATTTTATAGTGGATAACCTCCATATGAAACATGGTGAAGGATACCCTCCTATCACAAGGCTACCCGCCAAATTTACTATAAGGATTAACCATCCTCAAATCATGTCCAAAGTTATTTTAAAAACCAAAAACAAATTTAACTTAGAGTGGCTTTGCTCAGCATGTCCATAACCGTGGACACGGCTATTCGAATAGATTTACACTCTGCAGAGGTGGTACAACTTTACCCACACGAGATAATTTGCACGTTATGTCGGCCAATACACACTTCCTTAGGTGTGTGACTAGGCAATTATCACAAGGCGTTTCCAATGCATTACCTCAATACCAATATGCCCGCTAAGGTTTCACTTCCATTAGGCTAACCACCTGCTGGAAACCCCCTCTTGCGCCAAGTGGGAATAAAGTCTAACCGACACCCACACAACAAAAATGGCATAAACAATACTGAGGTAATACAAATTATTAAGCCTGGTTCTGCCCATACAGAACATGTGGTAGTACGGTGGAGCTTTTGCAAGATGCGGCTCAAAGGCCGGTCCTTAATCTACTTGGGCAACTTTCAATAAAAACCACAGGTCTCGATCCTAACAGACAGGCAGTGCATAAACCTGCACCCACCAACGGTCCATGTTTGCCCAAGTATAAACCATTTTCTTTTATTTTTATAATTTTCAAAGACATTTGCAAAAGTCCACCATGACAAAGCAATGTCATAGGCTTTTTATCAATTTATGAAATTTTGGCTAAATTCTCCCAAAGTCAAATATTTCATGGTCTAAGTATTTGCTATGCATATATTTATTTTTAAATTCATTTGACTAAGGTTACAAGGAATTGATAATACAACAATCAAATTTGGCTATACAAAGGAATTGGAATAATTAAATATTTTAAAAAAAGGAATTTAAAATAATTAAATACAATTATGCATGCAATAATAATTTAAAATAGAATTTAAATAATTTTAAATATTGGGGGCAAAATGGTCAATGGTGTAACTTGCCTTGCTCAAATTCACAGTATTCTACTTCTTCAATAGGGTCAAGCTCTCCGAGTCGTCAAAATCTATACGCGAAAATATTCCAAATTCAAACAGAATTCAAATGAACACAAATAAATTCAAATGAAAATTCAAATTAACTCCAAATTAAATAATTTTGGTTTAGTTAGCTAGATCTTGATTTTATACAAATTTAGAAATTTGAATCACCTAAATCGGAGTTTGTATGAAGAAATACGAGCTGCTCGAAGTTTAAATCTAAATTTAATTAACAAAATCAGAATTTCCAAATTTTCCGAATTAAATTTCTAAAGGAAATTCCAATTATTGCGCAAGCATGCGTCAGCGGCACTGTTCACAGAGACTGACATGTGGGCCCAAACAGTATGGACTGAGTCCACAGCGAGGCGCAAGTCCACGGTGGACTCGGCTCACAGCACAGTGTGAGGGGGAGGCTGTGCTGGCGCGGCGTGCTGTGCTGGCGCCCACGTGGCTGCCACGCACACAACAGGGGGTGAGGTGGCGCTGGTGTGGCGCTGAGGTGGCGATCCACTTCGGCACCGGAGAGGGGAGGAGCACGGGAGCCGAGGGCACCGCGACCGGGCGGGCGGCGGCTCTGGAGGTGCGCAAAGGTTGAGGGGATACAACGAGGCGAGTCGCTACAGCGGGCGGCGGAGAGTGGCCGGAAGGTTGTCGGCGACGGAGAGTGTAACAGCCCCAATTTTAATAAACAGTAATTATATGCATTTTATATTATATTTGTTATTTCTGAAGCATTTGCAAAATTTTTGCATTTGTAAATATCCTAATCAAGTCTAATAGGTAACTCCAATCACAACTCCAAAGAGAGACAACAATAAATACTTATGAAATTCTCGGGAAATAATTTAATTAAAAACTTTACAATGTTTATCATAAATAACAATCTTCCCAATACAAGTAATACAAGAATTTATTTACATCGAGATCGGTTTATGTTTTACAACTTTGAATAATTTACAAAAATATTATAATAAAACTTGCATTGCATGTCGCCTAAAGCCTTCCTTGAAATCTTGCCCGTCCATCGTTGTCCAGACAAACCATCTTCCTCGACCCAATCCAAACACCATTCGCGGCTCCATAGTCCGCCAACCAATCAAAAGACCATCGCTTGTTCATAAAGCGATAATAGAGTTAGAATAAAATAAATTGCCGTCGATACCATAGGAATCATTGCGGTTCCTCGATCTACCTAGATTAGTCGGCACCTTGAGTATCGCGACTACCCACACCAACCTAGGTTAACCCAAGCATCTTGGTTTTTCAAGTCACCTAGGTTAACCTGATTAGTCGGCACCAGATACCCAAGATACCTAGACTAACCTAAGTAAATCAACACCGTCTTATTTCCGTAGGTTTTCATCATTCGGCATTTAGGAAATCCAAAACCTCGTATACTAAATTGCCTCAACTCGCCGCAAATCCATTGCATAAGGAATTGCTAACCATTGGACCAAAATGCCCAAATTTCAAAAATATCTTAGGAGCCATCTGGATAAGCACAAATGCATGAGCCTCATTAGCAATTTGCAATGACAACTCATTCATTTCACCAAGCCAAGCACCAGTCAAAGCACCGACACTGTAGCCACCGAAGGCAAAGAAGAGCAGAACCGAGCCAAGAAAGCACCGAGGGACAAAGACACCCCTTCGAGATTTCTCAACCCATCGCAAAACCAAAGAAAGCCGGCACACAAGCCAAGCCACCACATCCCACAGCCAGTAGAAGCAAGAACCGAAGGCAATCAAGAGCAGGACAACCAAAGCAAAGGCCAGGAGCAAATCATCAGGTCAAGCCAAGTCAAGCCGGCATCACCATCATCTTTGTTTGCAACCACCAAGGCAAGAAGGCAAGCCAGCAGCAGACCAGAGCAAGAGGAGGAAAGAAGCCAAGGAAGCCGTGAAGCCAGAATCGAGGGAGCACCAGAGAAGGGCGCCAGAGGAGAGCACCAAAGACAAAGCCAAGATCGCCACCCTCTTCTTCCACCCTAAAATCATCAAGAGGTAACCCAAGACCCATCGGCAAGCATATCACTTGCACATCATCAATCACTGACCTCGGTATGCATTGCACTCATCCAAATCATTCTCACAAATCCTGGACCTCGAGAGAACAATCAAGATAGCTCTCGGTTCATTTTCATCATCACAGAGCAAGGTAGGGTAGAGTAGAGAGGGAAATCAGCCTAGGACTTACCTCAGTGGCAACCGAACCCACCACCCACCTCCACCATCAGTAGCATTCACCACCTCAGATGAACCTCCATAAGCATGCATACAAATAATCAACGAGCATTAATACTGAAATCAACTGGTTTTGCTAAAAATCAACATAGCTGAAATCAATTTAGAACGGGGGAAACTAAGTCCAGTAGCAGGCCGAGCCGAGAGCGGGCGGCCGAGCAGCAGAGGGCGCTCGAGGAGCTGGCAAAGCGGCGGCGGCGGGAGGCCGAGCCGGCCAAGCCGAAGCATTGGAGTAGGGCGAGTCGGCGGCGGCGCCAAGCACCAAGCCAGCCGAGGAGGAGGAGGCGTAGGAGAAGGTGTAGAGTCGCCGAGGGAGAGAGCAACCGGAGCCGGGAGTGAGGGGGCCCGGGGTTAGCAGAGGCGTCTGAGAGAGCCGGGAGAGAAACCGAGAGGAGATAAAGAAGGGAGCGTCGGCCGAGAGGAATCGGCTGAGGAGATGAGATAGATAAGGGAGAGAAGGGGCTTCGGCCGAGAGGGGATCGAGAGAGAGAGAGAGAGAGAGAGGGTATGTGATTAGGGTTAAAAATAGACATTAGGGATTAAGTGATGAATAAAATTGGAATTAAAGGAATAGTGCAAATAAATTTTAGTGTTTTGTAATGGCTATAGTTTTAGCTGTTTAAATTGACGTTAATTAGTAAGGACTATTAATACCATATCAATATTGCAATCGATCTAAGTTTAAGTCGCATGATTAAATTTGATAAATCGACTCTTAGAAAATAAAATCAAGCGTAGTGTATATAAATTAATCTGAGCCTTTAGGGATGAATTGACCGCCGTTAGTATTCACCTGATTAAATACAAAGACCTGATGTGTTATAAGTCATTCGAAATAGATTAATTAAATCAAGCCTCGCGATCAGAGATAATAGATGTGCACACAATTACCATCAAAGTCTGCCGAAAGAAGAGAGCATATTAGATGGTTGATTTTGACTGTAGGATCATTGTGGTTGTATACATAGAATGCCTGGAGAGAGTGTTTGTGAGTGCTAGGTGTCCTGTTAAGGAAAACAACATCACCTAAACTCTAGGTATTGTTAGTCATTATAATTCCGCCAGAAATTAAATTAACTTTGACCAGTCCATAAGAAATTGAATTTTTATTAAGCTACAATCTATACCTAAGTGCATCTAGAATCATAACCTCATTAATATGTAATTATCATGCATTTTTGAGCATTTTGGATTTCGATTTTATTGGTATTTATTCGCTATTGTATTTTCTTTTAGATTCGAATTGCATAGCGTGAGCGATTACGCCTCAGAGTGAACAAGTGGACATTCCATAAGGCAAGCTTCCTCTCGCACCATGTTGATCCTAATCTTTTGAATCTGTAGATTTATAAAATACGGTGATCTTGTTGCATGCAATTTTCTAAAACTATTTATGCTCTGTTCCTAGTTAGCTATGACCGAACTTATGGCTTACCTTGAATTGATCATACACTCAACCTAAGGTAGTTTGTGGTGATATAATACTTAATTTCAATTTTGCTTAGCCATGCGATCCATAGAACGGTAGTGTTTGGCGAGCTTATCTTGTCAAACACAGGGAACAACAAATACATTTTATTTTTGTTGATTCTTTGTTCAGTTTATTTAAATCTGAAATGAATCTAAATCTTGTTGTTAAACTTAATTCAAATCTGGACAAGTGGATGCTAGTGATGGTGCCTAGTGCGAGAATGGGAACTGTGGATGTCTTGTGCAGGTTGATTAAGGACCGAACTCGACGGCCCAATTCAAGCCCCAACAGTACTTCCACACGCAGTGTATGGGCGCTGCTTGGTTAAGTAAAGGGTTAATATTATTGAGTTGGATACAGAGAGTAAGGACATGTGTATTGATTTCATATGGCATAAATGCTTAAGTCTTGGGCCGTGTCGTATGCCATGTGGAGCTTATATCGATATCGGATGTTCTTAGAAGGGTAAGGGCGTAGATGTGTTACATCGCATGTACGTACCTTGTGGCCCCGATCGTGTAATATGTGTGGCTAACACGAGTTTGCATTTAATTGATGGGTCGGCATTCCTGTACAACATGTGATCCTCGGTTGAATATATGCTATCGATCGTTGTTTAAGCGGGATCGGTTTCACATGGGTTATCCAACTCAATAGTGTTAACTTGTTGAAAAATACCGAATTTTAGTTTACCCTACGGCATACCAAAGGAAGTGTGCTATTGTTCTAGATGGCTTACGGGCTAACTAAATCGTGTGGGTAAAGATGTACACCTGCAGGTTAAAACTATTCGAATAGCCGTGTCCACGATTCTACGGACAACGCTTGGATTGATGTCACTGTATAGAATTTGCTCTAATTTGGGTTTTGGGAATTATTAATTTCGGCATGAGGAGTGTCATGCTCGGTTTGGTAATGATCGGTGACCATTATTGATACTGTTTTTGCTTATGTTCGATTACTTACTATTTTTAGTCCAAATTGAATTATTAAAACTGCTTTGTCAAAATTTAGCAATTGTAGGTTAATATGTATTGCTTTCTGCAAAATTGAACCATTATAACCTTCCTGTTGTTAACCTTATGCATCTACAAATTCTAATCCTTTGTATAGGCCCTCTCGAGCACTTTATTTTAAATAGTTTGTGTAAGTCTTGCTGAGTACCTTCCGTACTCAGTGGAATTATCCACTTGTTGCAGGTAAAGAACGCCCTAGAAATATTTCAAGTTGAAGCGATTACGGGGAAAACTTCGGCTTTAATCCCAGTCAAGTTGCCCTTGGGTTGTGGCGCTCCACTGGAGATTTTATTTTATTATTTATGTTTCCATTTCTGGTTTACTTAATGTTTCCGCTGTAAATTTTTATTAATGTATTCCAATCGGGTATGCTTGTGATATCATGTTGCAAGGATATGTCTATGTTAGCAGCTCATCCTGGGAGCTAACATGAGAGGCATATCAGGAACTCGAATATTGGAATTGTACCTTGTTAATGATTATACTTCTAGTATTATTTTTAATTGAGACTTGATTGTTCTTGATTAAAAATTTTGCTTTTGGTATGATTATTAATTTGGTATAAAACTCCAATATTCCGGGGTCCTCACAGCGTTGGTATCAGAGCTGTGTTGACTGTAGGTTAAAGCCGTAACAATGGACGATGTTAGTTAGGAATTTGGTTTGCAAAAAGTATTTTCAAAACTAGCAAAAATTTGAGCCAAAAATGTAAGTAATATGATTCTTTTCTTTCTTACCCATCCTAGCATCTAATTCTTATCTCATAATTCATTTGATTTGTGCAAAGCAAATTTTCTCCGTTGTTCGTCTCTTTTCTCCAACAGTAGACACGCTAAGTAGTCAATTGGTGAGGGCAATGGTGACAGGACGAGGAGATGTTGCCTTCCTGCAAAATTAGGATTAATTTAGGGACTATCCTTAGATTATATATACCCTAATTATATTTCTTTAGCTTGTAGACGCTGGATTTTGTAATATGATCATTTGGTCCCTTTTGTTTCCAAATAGTTGCGCATTGCCTACAGGCAGCATGTATTGCAACTATATCGGAAACTAATTGTGGTTCAATTGAATCTTGTACTGGCCTTGAGCCTTAGTACACCCATTTGGATCTTGAGTTGCAAGGTTTTGGAATTATGCATTCATAATAGGAATTATTGTCTAAGGGTTGTCCGCTTACCTATCTTACGCTCATTCTCTTCTCATTTCATTTCTTATGCACCAACATGTTTAAGGGGGGTAGAGAATACCCCAAGATATGTGTTAGGCATCATAATTCCTACACTTTGATCATGCATATAGTGGTATGTTAATTTAAGCATATCTTGTTACTCAGGTTGTCAGCAAAAATCACAACTAAAAATGATTTATATAAATTAAGATGTATGATTAATATTTCATATTGAAGTTAGAAGCATGAAAATGACTAGTTTATAGCTTAATAAATTGAAATTTGCTTTAGCTTATGATTGTTAACTAAATTGGAATTTAACCACTTGCCATGCTTATATAGACTTTTTGTTTGAACTTAAAAATTTGAAAGTCATCAATGTGTAGTTTGATATGTTAGACTGTTGTAAAATTAAACATGTCTATCTTTTAAATTGTTAATGAGTGAAGATGTCATAACATGAGCTGATGATAGTTTATTTTTATTGTTATTCAAGTAAAAGTAATTAAGACAGAGTAGGTTATGCTGGTAATTCTATACTCTTTGTCAAAGCAAAACGTCATTCTTTGTTATTGAGTAATTTTGACCTAGACAACTGGAACTGTACTCTAGTGTTCTTAAGTAATCATAATCTTGAGAATTTTATTTGAGCACATGGTAGTGTGTATTTCCCAAATATAATTTTTCCCAAAAGATTAATGAGTTTGTTTTGTCTAGGAATTAATTCAAATACCTTGCATGACTAATCTAGCTATTTTTGAAATCTAGAATTAATAGGAAGGTTTAAACTGCTAGTACCCAGTTTTCTAGTGTTTAGTATCACCTAAGTAACATGCCATAAGTTTTCTGGAATTTTTGAACTTAATTTCATTAGTGTTTGAGCCCTAGAACTTGTTTTGTTGTCTAAATTGATTTACCGACCAAAATCTGAACCTGATGTGTAGAATAAATTCTTCTGACAATGTTAGAATCCTAACAATACTCCTGATTTTTTTTTTAGAAATTACCTAGCTAATTTGGTAATTTTTCCGAGCCCTATTTGTTCGCCAGTAGCAGTTAAAAACAAGCGGTAAAATTAATTGTTTTGGTTGTTAAGGACCAGATCATGGTAGTGTTAATTCATATTATTTGTTAAATCTTATGCTCACCCAATCTCAATAAAATTGGTTGTTTATAGTTTGGTAGAATCATGTAAGCAAGTATATGAGTCCTTGCATTCACTAAATAACTCTAAAATATTTGTCAAGAAAGTGATTGCTTTTTTGCATCTCTGCATGCATTCATCTAATGCATTTTTCTCCAAATCGGGCAATTAGAATTAGCAATACAAGAGTCAAGTGAGACTACCTTAAACCCTACTTTAACCTCTTCCCTCTTTAGAACCTAAAACTAGAAAATAACCTCACATGATTCGGATTTGAGTTCTGGCTATGAATAAAACTCGAAGTGTGACCCTAGGACCAAACCTAGCTAGATTGCCATAGCCTTTTGTCCCAATTTCCGAACCACCGGAATCTCAGGGACGAGATTCTGTTTAAGGGGGGTAGGTTTGTAACAGCCCCAATTTTAATAAACAGTAATTATATGCATTTTATATTATATTTGTTATTTCTGAAGCATTTGCAAAATTTTTGCATTTGTAAATATCCTAATCAAGTCTAATAGGTAACTCCAATCACAACTCCAAAGAGAGACAACAATAAATACTTATGAAATTCTCTGGGAAATAATTTAATTAAAAACTTTACAATGTTTATCATAAATAACAATCTTCCCAATACAAGTAATACAAGAATTTATTTACATCAGATCAGTTTATGTTTTACAACTTTGAATAATTTACAAAAATATTATAATAAAACTTGCATTGCATGTCGCCTAAAGCCTTCCTTGAAATCTTGCCCGTCCATCGTTGTCCAGACAAACCATCTTCCTCGACCCAATCCGAAACACCATTCGCAGCTCCATAGTCCGCCAACCAATCAAAAGACCATCAGTTGTTCATAAAGCAGTATAATAGAGTTAGAATAAAATAAATTGCCGTCAGTATACCATAGGAATCATTGCGGTTCCCTGATCTACCTAGATTAGTCGGCACCTTGAGTATCGCGACTACCCACACCAACCTAGGTTAACCGGCATCTTGGTTTTTCAAGTCACCTAGGTTAACCCAGATTAGTCGGCACCAGGATACCCAAGATACCTAGACTAACCTAAGTAAATCAACACCGTCTTATTTCCGTAGGTTTTCATCATTCGGCATTTAGGGAAATCCAAAACCTACGTATACTAAATTGCCTCAACTGTCGCAAATCCATTGCATAAGGAATTGCTAACCATTGGACCAAAAATGCCCAGCCCAAAAATATCTTAGGAGCCATCTGGATAAGCACAAATGCATGAGCCTCATTAGCAATTTGCAATGACAACTCATTCATTTCACCAAGCCAAGCACCAGTCAAAGCACCAGCCTGGTAGCCACCGAAGGCAGCAAGAGCAGAACCGAGCCAAAAAGCAGGGAGGACAACGACCCCTTCCAGAGATTTCTCAACCCACTGCAAAACCAGCAAAGCCGGCACACAAGCCAAGCCACCACATCCCACACACCAGTGAAGCAAGAACCAAGGCAATCAAGAGCAGACAACCAAAGCAAAGGCGAGAGCAAATCATCGAGTCAAGCCAAGTCAAGCGGCATCACCATCATCTTTCTTTGCAACCACCAAGGCAAGCCAGCAGCAGCAGCCAGGAGCAAGAGGAGGAAAGAAGCCAAGGAAGCCAGGAAGCCAGGAATCAGAGGGGAGCACCAGCAGAAGGGCGCCAGAGGAGAGCACCAGCACAAAGCCAGCACTGCCACCCTCTTCTTCCAGCCCTAAAATCATCAAGAGGTAACCCAGTACCCATCAGCAAGCATATCACTTGCACATCATCAATCACCAGACCTCAGTATGCATTGCACTCATCCAAATCATTCTCACAAATCCCAGACCTCAGTAGAACAATCAGTATAGCTCTCAGTTCATTTTCATCATCACAGAGCAGTAGGGGTAGAGTAGAGAGGGAAATCAGCCTAGGACTTACCTCAGTGGCAACCGAACCCACCACCCACCTCCACCATCAGTAGCATTCACCACCTCAGATGAACCTCCATAAGCATGCATACAAATAATCAACGAGCATTAATACTGAAATCAACTGGTTTTGCTAAAAATCAACGTAGCTGAAATCAATTTAGAGCGGGGAAACTAAGTCGATGAGCAGTGCCGAGCCGAGCGCGGGCGGCCGAGCAGCAGAGGGCAGTTCTGGAGGAGCCAAGGCGGCCGGCGGCCGGGAGGCCGAGCCGGCCAAGCCGAAGCATTGGAGTAGGGCGAGTCGGCGGCGGCGCCAAGCACCAAGCCAGCCGAGGAGGAGGAGGCGTAGGAGAAGGTGTAGAGTCGCCGAGGGAGAGAGCAACCGGAGCCGGGAGTGAGGGGGCCCGGGGTTAGCAGAGGCGTCTGAGAGAGCCGGGAGAGAAACCGAGAGGAGATAAAGAAGGGAGCGTCGGCCGAGAGGAATCGGCTGAGGAGATGAGATAGATAAGGGAGAGAAGGGGCTTCGGCCGAGAGGGGATCAGTAAGAGAGAGAGAGAGAGAGAGAGAGGGTATGTGATTAGGGTTAAAAATAGACATTAGGGATTAAGTGATGAATAAAATTGGAATTAAAGGAATAGTGCAAATAAATTTTAGTGTTTTGTAATGGCTATAGTTTTAGCTGTTTAAATTGACGTTAATTAGTAAGGACTATTAATACCATATCAATATTGCAATCGATCTAAGTTTAAGTCGCCCGCGATTAAATTTCAGTAAATCGACTCTTAGAAAATAAAATCAAGCGTAGTGTATATAAATTAATCTGAGCCTTTAGGGATGAATTGACCGCCGTTAGTATTCACCTGATTAAATACAAAGACCTGATGTGTTATAAGTCATTCGAAATAGATTAATTAAATCAAGCCCTGCGACTGTAGATAATAGATGTGCACACAATTACCATCAAAGTCTGCCGAAAGAAGAGAGCATATTAGATGGTTGATTTTGACTGTAGGATCATTGTGGTTGTATACATAGAATGCCTGGAGAGAGTGTTTGTGAGTGCTAGGTGTCCTGTTAAGGAAAACAACATCACCTAAACTCTAGGTATTGTCGAGTCATTATAATTCCACGAAATTAAATTAACTTTGACCATCCATAAGAAATTGAATTTTATTAAGCTACAATCTATACCTAAGTGCATCTAGAATCATAACCTCATTAATATGTAATTATCATGCATTTTTGAGCATTTTGGATTTCTCGATTTTATTGGTATTTATTAGCTATTGTATTTTCTTTTAGATTACGAATTGCATAGCGTGAGCGATTACGCCTCAGAGTGAACAAGTGGACATTCCATAAGGCAAGCTTCCTCTACGCACCATGTTGATCCTAATCTTTTGATCTGTAGATTTATAAAATACAGTGATACTGTTGCATGCAATTTTCTAAAAACTATTTATGCTCTGTTCCTAGTTAGCTATGACCAGAACTTATGGCTTACCTTGAATTGATCATACACTCAACCTAAGGTAGTTTGTGGTGATATAATACTTAATTTCAATTTTGCTTAGCCATGCAATCCATAGAACGGTAGTGTTTGGCGAGCTTATCTTGTCAAACACAGGAACAACAAATACATTTTTATTTTTGTTGATTCTTTGTTCAGTTTATTTAAATCTGAAATGAATCTAAATCTTGTTGTTAAACTTAATTCAAATCTGGACAAGTGGATGCTAGTGATGGTGCCTAGTGCACGAGAATGGGAACTGTGGATGTCTTGTCTGGGTTGATTAAGGACTGAACTCTGACGGCCCAATTCAAGCACCAACGTACTTCCACACGCAGTGTATGGGCGCTGTTTGGTTAAGTAAAGGGTTAATATTATTGAGTTGGATACAGGAGAGTAAGGACATGTGTATTGATTTCATATGGCATAGATGCTTAAGTCTTCGGGCCGTGTCGTATGCCATGTGGAGCTTATATCGATATCAGATGTTCTTAGAAGGGTAAGGGCGTAGATGTGTTACATCGCATGTACGTACCTTCAGGGCCCCGACTGCGGTGTAATATGTGTGGCTAACACGAGTTTGCATTTAATTGACTGGGTCGGCATTCCCTGTACAACATGTGAGCCTCGGTTGAATATATGCTATCAGTCGTTGTTTAAGCGGGATCAGTTTCACATGGGTTATCCAACTCAATAGTGTTAACTTGTTGAAAAAATACCGAATTTTAGTTTACCCGGCAGGCATACCAAAGGAAGTGTGCTATTGTTCTAGATGGCTTACGGGCTAACTAAATCGTGTGGGTAAAGATGTACACCCCTGCAGGGTTAAAACTATTCGAATAGCCGTGTCCACGGTTACGGACAACGCTTGGATTGATGTCACCTGTATAGAATTTGCTCTAATTTGGGTTTTGGGAATTATTAATTTCGGCATGAGGAGTGTCATGCTCGGTTTGGTAATGATCGGTGACCATTATTGATACTGTTTTTGCTTATGTTCGATTACTTACTATTTTTAGTCCAAATTGAATTATTAAAACTGCTTTGTCAAAATTTAGCAATTGTAGGTTAATATGTATTGCTTTCTGCAAAATTGAACCATTATAACCTTCCTGTTGTTAACCTTATGCATCTACAAATTCTAATCCTTTGTATAGGCCCTCTCGAGCACTTTATTTTAAATAGTTTGTGTAAGTCTTGCTGAGTACCTTCCGTACTCAGTGGAATTATCCACTTGTTGCAGGTAAAGAACGCCCTAGAAATATTTCAAGTTGAAGCGATTACGGGGAAACTTCGGCTTTAATCCCAGTCAAGTTGCCCTTGGGTTGTGGCGCTCCACTGGAGATTTTATTTTATTATTTATGTTTCCATTTCGGTTTACTTAATGTTTCATTGTAAATTTTTATTAATGTATTCCAATCGGGTATGCTTGTGATATCATGTTGCAAGGATATGTCTATGTTAGCAGCTCATCCTGGGAGCTAACATGAGAGGCATATCCGGGAACCTGAATATTGGAATTGTACCTTGTTAATGATTATACTTCTAGTATTATTTTTAATTGAGACTTGATTGTTCTTGATTAAAAATTTTGCTTTTGGTATGATTATTAATTTGGTATAAAACTCCAATATTCCGGGGTCCTCACAGCGTTAGTATCGAGTGTGTTATTTGTGAGGTTAAAGCGTAACAATGGACGATGTTAGTTAGGAATTTGGTTTGCAAAAAGTATTTTCAAAACTAGCAAAAATTTGAGCCAAAAATGTAAGTAATATGATTCTTTTCTTTCTTACCCATCCTAGCATCTAATTCTTATCTCATAATTCATTTGATTTGTGCAAAGCAAATTTTCTCCGTTGTTCGTCTCTTTTCTCCAACAGTAGACACGCTAAGTAGTCAATTGGTGAGGGCAATGGTGACAGGGACGAGGAGATGTTGCCTTCTGCAAAATTAGGATTAATTTAGGGACTATCCTTAGATTATATATACCCTAATTATATTTCTTTAGCTTGTAGACGCTGGATTTTGTAATATGATCATTTGGTCCCTTTTGTTTCCAAATAGTTGCGCATTGCCTACAGGCAGCATGTATTGCAACTATATCGGAAACTAATTGTGGTTCAATTGAATCTTGTACTGGCCTTGAGCCTTAGTACACCCATTTGGATCTTGAGTTGCAAGGTTTTGGAATTATGCATTCATAATAGGAATTATTGTCTAAGGGTTGTCCGCTTACCTATCTTATGCTCATTCTCTTCTCATTTCATTTCTTATGCACCAACATGTTTAAGGGGGGTAGAGAATACCCCAAGATATGTGTTAGGCATCATAATTCCTACACTTTGATCATGCATATAGTGGTATGTTAATTTAAGCATATCTTGTTACTCAGGTTGTCAGCAAAAATCACAACTAAAAATGATTTATATAAATTAAGATGTATGATTAATATTTCATATTGAAGTTAGAAGCATGAAAATGACTAGTTTATAGCTTAATAAATTGAAATTTGCTTTAGCTTATGATTGTTAACTAAATTGGAATTTAACCACTTGCCATGCTTATATAGACTTTTTGTTTGAACTTAAAAATTTGAAAGTCATCAATGTGTAGTTTGATATGTTAGACTGTTGTAAAATTAAACATGTCTATCTTTTAAATTGTTAATGAGTGAAGATGTCATAACATGAGCTGATGATAGTTTATTTTTATTGTTATTCAAGTAAAAGTAATTAAGACAGAGTAGGTTATGCTGGTAATTCTATACTCTTTGTCAAAGCAAAACGTCATTCTTTGTTATTGAGTAATTTTGACCTAGACAACTGGAACTGTACTCTAGTGTTCTTAAGTAATCATAATCTTGAGAATTTTATTTGAGCACATGGTAGTGTGTATTTCCCAAATATAATTTTTCCCAAAAGATTAATGAGTTTGTTTTGTCTAGGAATTAATTCAAATACCTTGCATGACTGATCTAGCTATTTTTGAAATCTAGAATTAATAGGAAGGTTTAAACTGCTAGTACCCAGTTTTCTAGTGTTTAGTATCACCTAAGTAACCTGCCATAAGTTTTCTGGAATTTTTGAACTTAATTTCATTAGTGTTTGAGCCCTAGAACTTGTTTTGTTGTCTAAATTGATTTACCGACCAAAATCTGAACCTGATGTGTAGAATAAATTCTTCTGACAATGTTAGAATCCTAACAATACTCCTGATTTTTTTTTAGAAATTACCTAGCTAATTTGGTAATTTTTCCGAGCCCTATTTGTTCGCCAGTAGCAGTTAAAAACAAGCGGTAAAATTAATTGTTTTGGTTGTTAAGGACCAGATCATGGTAGTGTTAATTCATATTATTTGTTAAATCTTATGCTCACCCAATCTCAATAAAATTGGTTGTTTATAGTTTGGTAGAATCATGTAAGCAAGTATATGAGTCCTTGCATTCACTAAATAACTCTAAAATATTTGTCAAGAAAGTGATTGCATTTTTGCATCTCTGCATGCATTCATCTAATGCATTTTTCTCCAAATCGGGCAATTAGAATTAGCAATACAAGAGTCAAGTGAGACTACCTTAAACCCTACTTTAACCTCTTCCCTCTTTAGAACCTAAAACTAGAAAATAACCTCACATGATTCGGATTTGAGTTCTGGCTGTGAATAAAACTCGAAGTGTGACCCTAGGACCAAACCTAGCTAGATTGCCATAGCCTTTTGTCCCAATTTCCGAACCACCGGAATCTCAGGGACGAGATTCTGTTTAAGGGGGGTAGGTTTGTAACAACCCCAATTTTAATAAACAGTAATTATATGCATTTTATATTATATTTGTTATTTCTGAAGCATTTGCAAAATTTTTGCATTTGTAAATATCCTAATCAAGTCTAATAGGTAACTCCAATCACAACTCCAAAGAGAGACAACAATAAATACTTATGAAATTCTCTGGGAAATAATTTAATTAAAAACTTTACAATGTTTATCATAAATAACAATCTTCCCAATACAAGTAATACAAGAATTTATTTACATCAGATCAGTTTATGTTTTACAACTTTGAATAATTTACAAAAATATTATAATAAAACTTGCATTGCATGTCGCCTAAAGCCTTCCTTGAAATCTTGCCCGTCCATCGTTGTCCAGACAAACCATCTTCCTCGACCCAATCTGAAACACCATTCGCAGCTCCATAGTCCGCCAACCAATCAAAAGACCATCAGTTGTTCATAAAGCAGTATAATAGAGTTAGAATAAAATAAATTGCCGTCAGTATACCATAGGAATCATTGCGGTTCCCTGATCTACCTAGATTAGTCGGCACCTTGAGTATCGCGACTACCCACACCAACCTAGGTTAACCGGCATCTTGGTTTTTCAAGTCACCTAGGTTAACCCAGATTAGTCGGCACCAGGATACCCAAGATACCTAGACTAACCTAAGTAAATCAACACCGTCTTATTTCCGTAGGTTTTCATCATTCGGCATTTAGGGAAATCCAAAACCTACGTATACTAAATTGCCTCAACTGTCGCAAATCCATTGCATAAGGAATTGCTAACCATTGGACCAAAAATGCCCAGCCCAAAAATATCTTAGGAGCCATCTGGATAAGCACAAATGCATGAGCCTCATTAGCAATTTGCAATGACAACTCATTCATTTCACCAAGCCAAGCACCAGTCAAAGCACCAGCCTGGTAGCCACCGAAGGCAGCAAGAGCAGAACCGAGCCAGCAAAGCACCGAGGGACAGCACAGCCCCTTCCAGAGATTTCTCAACCCACTGCAAAACCAGCAAAGCCGGCACACAAGCCAAGCCACCACATCCCACAGCCAGTAGAAGCAAGAACCGAAGGCAATCAAGAGTAGGACAACCAAAGCAAAGGCCAGGAGCAAATCATCAGGTCAAGCCAAGTCAAGCCGGCATCACCATCATCTTTGCTGCAACCAGCCGAAGGCAAGCCAGCAGCAGCAGCCAGGAGCAAGAGGAGGAATGAAGCCAAGGAAGCCAGGAAGCCAGGAATCAGAGGGGAGCACCAGCAGAAGGGCGCCAGAGAGCACCAAAGACAAAGCCAAGATCGCCACCCTCTTCTTCCAAATTTCTAAAATCATCAAGAGGTAACCCAGTACCCATCAGCAAGCATATCACTTGCACATCATCAATCACCAGACCTCAGTATGCATTGCACTCATCCAAATCATTCTCACAAATCCCAGACCTCAGTAGAACAATCAGTATAGCTCTCAGTTCATTTTCATCATCACAGAGCAGTAGGGGTAGAGTAGAGAGGGAAATCAGCCTAGGACTTACCTCAGTGGCAACCGAACCCACCACCCACCTCCACCATCAGTAGCATTCACCACCTCAGATGAACCTCCATAAGCATGCATACAAATAATCAACGAGCATTATCTCAAATCAATGGTTTTGCTAAAAATCAACATAGCTGAAATCAATTTAGAACGCGGAAACTAAGTCCATGTGAGCGTGCCGAGCCGAGCGGGCGGCCGAGCAGCAGAGGGCGCTCGAGGAGCCAAGCGGCCGGCCGGGAGGCCGAGCCGCCAAGCCGGCATTGAGTAGGGCGAGTCGGGCGGCGCCCAAGCACCAAGCCACCGAGGAGGAGGAGGCGTAGGAGAAGGTGTAGAGTCGCCGAGGAGAGAGCAACCGGGCCGGGAGTGAGGGGCCCGGGTTAGCAGAGGCGTCTGAGAGAGCCGGGAGAGAAACCGAGAGGAGATAAAGAAGGGAGCGTCGGCCGAGAGGAATCGGCTGAGGAGATGAGAGAGATAAGTGAGAGAAGGGGCTTCGGCCGAGAGGGGATCAGGAAGAGAGAGAGAGAGAGAGAGGGTATGTGATTAGGGTTAAAAATAGACATTAGGGATTAAGTGATGAATAAAATTGGAATTAAAGGAATAGTGCAAATAAATTTTAGTGTTTTGTAATGGCTATAGTTTTAGCTGTTTAAATTGACGTTAATTAGTAAGGACTATTAATACCATATCAATATTGCAATCGATATAAGTTTAAGTCGCCCGCGATTAAATTTCAGTAAATCGACTCTTAGAAAATAAAATCAAGCGTAGTGTATATAAATTAATCTGAGCCTTTAGGGATGAATTGACCGCCGTTAGTATTCACCTGATTAAATACAACGACCTGATGTGTTATAAGTCATTCGAAATAGATTAATTAAATCAAGCCTCATTTCAGAGATAATAGATGTGCACACAATTACCATCAAAGTCTCACAAAGAAGAGAGCATATTAGATGGTTGATTTTGACTGTAGGATCATTGTGGTTGTATACATAGAATGCCCGAGAGAGTGTTTGTGAGTGCTAGGTGTCTGTTAAGGAAAACAACATCACCTAAACTCTAGGTATTGTCATCATTATAATTCCGCGAAATTAAATTAACTTTGACCATCCATAAGAAATTGAATTTTTATTAAGCTACAATCTATACCTAAGTGCATCTAGAATCATAACCTCATTAATATGTAATTATCATGCATTTTTGAGCATTTTGGATTTCTCGATTTTATTGGTATTTATTCGCTATTGTATTTTCTTTTAGATTCTGAATTGCGCAACGTGAACGATTACGCCTCCGAGAGTGAACAAGTGGACATTCCATAAGGCAAGCTTCCTCTCGCACCCTGTTGGATCCTAATCTTTTGAACTGTAGATTTATAAAATACAGTGATACTGTTGCATGCAATTTTCTAAAAACTATTTATGCTCTGTTCCTAGTTAGCTATGACCAGAACTTATGGCTTACCTTGAATTGATCATACACTCAACCTAAGGTAGTTTGTGGTGATATAATACTTAATTTCAATTTTGCTTAGCCATGCAGTCCATAGAACGGTAGTGTTTGGCAGGCTTATCTTGTCAAACCTGGGGAACAACAAATACATTTTTATTTTTGTTGATTCTTTGTTCAGTTTATTTAAATCTGAAATGAATCTAAATCTTGTTGTTAAACTTAATTCAAATCTGGACAAGTGGATGCTAGTGATGGTGCCTAGTGCACGAGAATGGGAACTGTGGATGTCTTGTGTGGGTTGATTAAGGACCGAACTCGACGGCCCAATTCAAGCCCCACAGTACTTCCACACGCAGCAGTGTATGGGCGCTGTTTGGTTAAGTAAAGGGTTAATATTATTGAGTTGGATACAGGAGAGTAAGGACATGTGTATTGATTTCATATGGCATAGATGCTTAAGTCTTCGGGCCGTGTCGTATGCCATGTGGAGCTTATATCGATATCAGATGTTCTTAGAAGGGTAAGGGCGTAGATGTGTTACATCGCATGTACGTACCTTCGTGGCCCCGATCATGTGTAATATGTGTGGCTAACACGAGTTTGCATTTAATTGATGGTCGGCATTCCTGTACAACATGTGAGCCTCGGTTGAATATATGCTATCAGTCGTTGTTTAAGCGGGATCAGTTTCACATGGGTCATCCAACTCAATAGTGTTAACTTGTTGAAAAATACCGAATTTTAGTTTACCCGGCCGGCATACCAAAGGAAGTGTGCTATTGTTCTAGATGGCTTACGGGCTAACTAAATCGTGTGGGTAAAGATGTACACCCCTGCAGGGTTAAAACTATTCGAATAGCCGTGTCCACGGTTACGGACAACGCTTGGATTGATGTCACCTGTATAGAATTTGCTCTAATTTGGGTTTTGGGAATTATTAATTTCGGCATGAGGAGTGTCATGCTCGGTTTGGTAATGATCGGTGACCATTATTGATACTGTTTTTGCTTATGTTCGATTACTTACTATTTTTAGTCCAAATTGAATTATTAAAACTGCTTTGTCAAAATTTAGCAATTGTAGGTTAATATGTATTGCTTTCTGCAAAATTGAACCATTATAACCTTCCTGTTGTTAACCTTATGCATCTACAAATTCTAATCCTTTGTATAGGCCCTCTCGAGCACTTTATTTTAAATAGTTTGTGTAAGTCTTGCTGAGTACCTTCCGTACTCAGTGGAATTATCCACTTGTTGCAGGTAAAGAACGCCCTAGAAATATTTCAAGTTGAAGCGATTACGGGGAAAACTTCGGCTTTAATCCCAGTCAAGTTGCCCTTGGGTTGTGGCGCTCCACTGGAGATTTTATTTTATTATTTATGTTTCCATTTCTGGTTTACTTAATGTTTCCGCTGTAAATTTTTATTAATGTATTCCAATCGTGTATGCTTGTGATATCATGTTGCAAGGATATGTCTATGTTAGCAGCTCATCCTGGGAGCTAACATGAGAGGCATATCCGGGAACCTGAATATTGGAATTGTACCTTGTTAATGATTATACTTCTAGTATTATTTTTAATTGAGACTTGATTGTTCTTGATTAAAAATTTTGCTTTTGGTATGATTATTAATTTGGTATAAAACTCCAATATTCCGGGGTCCTCACAGAGAGAGGCGGCGGTGTGGTTCGGTTGTTGGCGGCGAAGGTGCTCCGGGGGTCTTCAGGCGAAGCCGAGGTGCGCCAGAGGATCGCCGGAGGATGCTGATGCCGAAGGTGCAGTCGAGGTGGCGGGAAGCTTTGGTGGCGCGGAATCGGAGAAGAACGAGCTTGGCCGCCGGCGAATTGCGAAATGCGGCGATTGAGGGCGATCGAGGGACGGGAGGTGGGGAATAGAATGAGGAGGAGAGGCGCAGCTGTGGTGCTTTTATAGGGCGAGGGGAGGCCGGGAGCGGGAGATTGGGTGCGGCGGTAATGGCGGTGGCAACGGACGCAGCGGCGTTAGGGCGAGTAAAGGAGGGGAAAACGGCAGGGGTGAATGCGGCGGAGTAAGGGAAGTTAACGCGTGAATGCGGGGTTAAGGCGGAGGAATCACGGAGGAGACGAAGCTCGCGTGCGGCATCAATGGCGGCGGAGGCGGCGGCTGCGGAGAAGAAGGGAACGGGAAGAAGCACGGTCACGAGGCCCACTCGGCGAGAGAGAGAGAGAGAAGAACGCGGAGTGGATTGATGTCGGCCGTCCGATTTTGATCGGACGGCCAGCATTCAGCAGCGCGGAGAGAGTGGGCGAGGAGCGCCAAGGTCGGGCTTCGCCCAAGATCAGAGCTTAGAAAAATTTTAAATTCTTTTTCAATTAATTTAATTCCGAAAATTCAAATAGGCTTTAGAAAATAGTAAATGAAGTCCAAAATTTTGAGAAAATTCACGAAAAATATATGAGGCATTCGGACTTAAATAAAATAATTCCAACTTTTAGTTGGTAATAGATTTTGCACATAAATTCTTTTAGCCTTAATATACTTTAGTGAAAAGCTTTTAAAAATTCCAGAAAATCCACAAAAATTAATAAAATCTTATTTTTAACTGAAATTGAAATTTTGAGGTACATTAAGGAGACTCCCTCACTTGCCTACACAACCTATTTTTGGCTCACTCCAAAACCAATTTTAATATGGCGGTCGGACCGCCACCATGGCGGTCGGACTCCTCCACGGCGGTTTGACCGCCGACACAACCGGCCGAGATCACTGTGGTCCGACGACCTTTGAGCAAACCCGAAAACGCGAGATTTTGCAAACCAACAACGCCATTGCCAATTGACTCATCATCCTGAGATCGTGCACATATCCTCACGATATCCACAGGGGTCTAGGGCCGTTCGATCGAAAATGGATTGCTCAGACGCAGGGAAGGGTTCGGCGCGGTCCGAACTGGTGCGAGATCAGGACCGGAGGATCTGCATCGGACGGCTCAGATTTGCAGGGGAGATCCGGCGCGGTCCGAACAGGTGCGGAACCTGGATCAGTGGATCTGCATCAGACGGCTCACGAGCGATGTGGTTAGATGGTTGGGTTGAAATGAGGGAGCCGAGTCGGAGTATGACTCGGGATCAAGCCCGAGGAAGAGTGATTCCAGATTTGAATTGAAAAGGCTGAGATGATTTGGAAATTTCCAGAGGTAGCTCTATAACTCTAAAAATTCTAAAATTTTTACTCAGTGATCCTGACTTCAAGATCAACTGTGTGTAAATTTTATAGAACTTTTCGTGCTGTGCATTGCCTGCTAGAAAATTCACAAGCTGCTGAACAGGGGTTTGACCAGGGAGACAACTGGTTTGACCAACCCTTAAGAGATAGCAAATAATTTGTAAAAATTATGAAATTTCTCAGGGAGGTTACTAGTATGATCAAGAATTTAGGAAAAATATTTCCAGAGGATGATCACCAGGTTTGACTAGAATATCTTGAATTGCAACACTTCAAGTCAATAAACCAAAAATGGATTTGAAGTCCACACATCAAGGGGATAATTTCTAGAGATTTCAAATGACAACAAGGATGCATCTAAAAGTTTTAATTTATCCTTATTTTCATATATTTGAAATACAAACCCAGAGCTTTGGGATGTTACAACACCAACATGTGCGAAATAGCACCAGCAACCCACTGGTACCCTCCACCGTCGGCGAGTCGCCGCCAATCGCCGGTGACCATTGGGTCCCGAGCGCCACCCTCGCTGCCGTGTCTTCGTCAGCGCCACCGCAACCGCCGTGTCAGCTTCTGTTCTTGTGTGGCATCCACGTAGAGCCCAATCAGCGCCAGCACACGCACACATGGTCCAGTCCACCGCTCCAGATCTACCCTGGCTCGGTCCACTCTGTTCACCGTGAGCCAAGAGACTAACATGTGTGCCCACATGTCAGATTTCTTTTAAATCTAATTTTTTTCTGGAAATTCTCGGCTGACGCAAGCATTGCCCGCATGTCAGTACGTGATGGATATTTGGTAGTCAACAGTCTGAAGATAGTTTCCTTGGAAGATGTACATGTAGTCAAAGACTATCCAGACGTTTTTCCAGAAGAATTATCAGGAATACCACTGGACCGTGACATTAAGTTTGTCATCGATCTAGTGCCAGGGACCGCGCTAATTTCTAAGAGACCCTATCGGATACCAGCCGATGAACTTGTGGAGATGAAGAAGTAGATAGAAGAACTAGTGGAGAAAGGTTTTGTAAGACCTAGTTCGTCACCATGGGGAGCACCAGTTTTGTTCGTCAAAAAGAAAGATGGAAGCATGAGGATATGCATTGATTATCGTTCTCTCAATGAAGTCACCATCAAGAACAAGTACCCATTGCCCCGAATCGATGATTTGTTCAATCAGATGAAAGGAGCCAAAGTGTTCTCAAAGATTGATTTGCGATCAGGATATCATCAGTTGAAGATTTGTCCTAAGGATATATCGAAGACTGTTTTCTCAACCCGATATGGACATTATGAGTTTCTAGTCATGTCTTTTGGACTGGCTAATGCCCCTGCCTATTTCATGAACATTATGAACAAGGTATTCATGGAATACTTGGATAATTTTGTGGTAGTGTTCATTGATGATATTTTGGTGTACTCGAAGTCAGAAGAAGAGCATGCTGAACACCTGAGACTAATCCTAGAGAAGCTCAGAGAACATCAGTTGTATGCCAAGTTCAGCAAGTGTGACTTTTGGAAGAAAAAAGTTGACTTCCTTGGACATGTGATGACAGCCGAAGGAATAGCAGTCGACCCCGGAAAGGTTAAAGTTGTAATGAATTGGGAGCAGCCCAAGACTGTTACTCAAATTCGTAGTTTATTGGGAATGGGAGGATACTATAGCCGTTTCATTGAAGGATTCCCAACGATTGCTAAGCCTCTTACGCAATTGTTGAAGAAAGAGAAGAAGTTTACTTGGACCCCATCCTGTGAAGAGAGTTTTCAAGAATTGAAGAAACGTTTGACTACACCCCCAGTGCTGATTCTGCCAAATATTCGCAAGGATTTTCATATCTATTGTGACGCTTTGCACCAAGGATTAGGATGTGTCCTTATGCTAGAAGGGAGAGCTGTCGCTTATTCGTCAAGGCAATTAAGGCCTCATGAGGAGAATTAATCTACCCATGATTTGGAATTAGTTGACAAAGTGCATGCCTTAAAGATTTGACCCCATTACCTCATCGGTAATAGCTGTGAAGTTTATACGGATCATAAGAGCCTGAAGTACATTTTTACTCAGTCTGCTTTGAACATGAGGCAGAGAAGATGGCTGGAATTAATAAAGGACTATAATCTTGGAATTCATTACCATCCTGGTAAAGCCAATGTAGTTGCAGATGCATTGAGTCGTAAAAGTTATTGCAATGCTTTGGAAACAAAAGAGTTGTGTTCGGAACTTCAGGAGAAATTCCAGAAGCTGAAGCTGGAAGTCGTATATGAGGGATTTGTGGCCAACCTAGAAGTTCAGTCTACTTTAGAGAAGCAGATTCGTGAAGCCCAACCAAAGGATTCTGAGTTGTTAGATATCAAGAAGAAGATGGCAGAAGGAAAATTTAAAGACTTCATCATAAATGAGCAAGACATACTGTGGGTCAATGGACGTATCTATGTACCAGATATCGATGGGTTGAGACAGCTAATTCTGAAGGAAGCCCACGACTCCATGTATTCGATTCATCCTGGAAGTACTAAAATGTATTAAGATGTCAATAATAAGTTTTGGTGGCCAAACCTAAAGCGAGACGTCACAGAATTCGTTGCCCTGTGTGACGTGTAATACCCTGTTTGTCGCTTCGGCGTAAGTCTTAAAAAAAACAATCGCGGAGTCGCCGGTTTATCGGTAAATCGCTGGAAGGGAAAAATATTAATTGAAGAGCAATAGAAAAGAAATAAAATATAATATAAATTATATTTAAATTCAGCGTTGGGCTGCCAGGGAGGTGGGCCAACCACCCTTGGGCCAAGGGCCCAAGGGGTGCGCCACCCACCCCCCAAGCCGCACCCCCCCTTTAACCCTAGCCCTTTTCCCCCCTCCCCTCCCTACAGTCGCCACCCTCCCTCCACCTCCTCTTGGGCACCTCCTCTTTCCCCCCTACTAGTGCCAAGGAGCTTCCCCATTGCTGCCCTTGGAGAAGGAGAAGAAGGAGAAGGCAAAGAAGATGAAGGGGAAGGAGAAGAAGAAGAGGGGGAGGAATTGGGGAATTTCTTCAGCTAGGTAATTTTCTCTCATCCCAAACCCTCTGATCTTAGGAGTAATTAGGGTTCTTGGGACGGATTTTGATGGGAGAGTTTAGATTAATTGCCCGATTAAGGTTTACCTGCTGTCTGTTAGTAGATCGATTCGCGTAGCACGTATGTTTACGTTGTTTTGCTCTAGAAAACGATTTTTCCTGCGGGTCTTCCCAAAAGGAAAGTTGTAGAGGATTGCCTGATGCATCTTCTGTATTTTTTTTTCAGTTTTGACTACCGTGGGATCTGGGAGATACCGAGTCGGCAATACCGCTGTCCCTCAGGCGGGCAGATTGGTACAGACCGACTGTAATTCGGGTTTTAAAAATAGTAGATTAATTTTATGGTTAGGGCCGTAATTGAGAAAGTTGTAGATAATTCAGATTTCTAGTTGTTGTAAAATTTTCAGAATTGTTGGACCTCTGTACTATCGTGGGGACGCGATTTAGTGTCGCTGTCCAATATGCCAGATCAGGAAGTTTGCTCTGTTTAGGGCACTAAAATACAGCTAGTTATGATCCGAATAAAAATAGGAGTTCTACATGAAAAACGTAGTTTTTTAAGTCATGATTCCAGAAATGTATCACTTGCTGTATTTGGTCCATTAGTTTAAAAGATACAAAATTGTGAAGCAACACTGCTGCAGAAGGGTTCTTGCTGTTTTGCTGAGCGGAGAGGGTTTGTACGGGTTCGGGGTTTAGCGACGCTTACAATTATTTTTGTTGTGCTTGTTTGCTGTCGCTTGGTGCTGACAGATACCTTTTGGATAGGTGGTCTCGACCTTAAGCGTTCTTGATTGTTTTTGCTTCGATTCGTCGGTTCGAGGCAAGTGATCGTAGCGGTGGTTGCTACCGTTTAACTTGTTATTCCTTCTACTTGCATTTTACATTATTATTGTAATTTGATACATTATGCCATGATTGCAAGATATTGTTAATTGGGGAGATGATAGCAAGAATTTATTTATTGTATGTTGTTAATATGATAGTAGACTTGTGTAATACTTGCTTAAGGTTATAATGCGAACATGAAAATAACATGTGGTGGATATGGATATGTTGAGAGTATGTTAATGCTCCTTGTGGATGAATTAATGTGATTATTGGAATATCATATCATTCATGTCATATCATGTCATTTGCATATGTGGATGTCGCCAAGACTTAGCATGACCGCATCGCATACAACATCGTTTATTGTTGTAATACGATGCACCTCTTCGCCTGCGAAGTGTCGTATATTGTCGTGTACGATACATTGCAATTCCTACCTCAAAGAGTGATGTGTTGCATAGCATGAAGCATTCATACGCATATAATGGATATTTAAATGATTGCATTCATATGCCATTAAAAAACCGAAAACTGATGAGGTTTGATTTATGGGAGTTTGTGGTGGCTTTTAAATTGTGGAAACGACTTGTGGTTGTGTATGTATGAAATTAATGATGATATTTATTTGTTCGTAGTTGAAATAATTTGTTAAACTGTTTGCTTGCTGAGATTTTTATCTCACCCTTGTCTTCCCCCTCCCATGGTGGACTTTGAGCATGCATTGGGAAGGGTAGAGCAGAACCACAATGATGCATATGGATTTTGTCTTAATGCTGAAATAAAGTCATAATAATTCTAGTTTTGCTTAGCTGTCTTATGGAAGATTGCTTCAATGTTAATTTGGAACCGTTCCTTTGGTTATTATGTTTAAGTTGATTTTGAATAATGCATTGTTCTCTTTATTCTGTTATTTCCTAGTAGTTTATGCTTCCTCTTATATTATCCTGTTAATTAAATGTTGCCAGTTTAATTTATCTTGCAAATTGGCTAGTGGTAGAGTAGTTCAGTAGCATCCCAGGGTAATGTGGGTCTTGGGGTGTTACAGTTGCTATCAGAGCGGGCTTTAGGTCCGTGGTAATTAAACAATTAAATTGACACACTTGCACATGTAGGTTGGGGAAGGGTTTACATATCTTGCATATACCCTGTTGAATTCATTGCTTATTTGCTTGTGCTTTTTTTTGGCTTGATGTTTTGTTCTTGCTTGAGCGTGGATGGTGGTGGCTGCAGGATGCCGTCTACGCGTAGAAGTCGTGGTCGTGCAGCTACGCCAGTGGCGCAGCCAACGGTCGGGGAGGCTGAGGTTACTCAGTCAGCGGGTGGGAGTCGAGGAGGCATGGCCACCTGTGAGGGCCATGCGGAAGAGCCGAGTGCGTTGAGGCAAGGGAAGGCACCACCGTGTTCGTGCCATTCGAAAGGCGGAGGTTGCGGCGCTTGGGCGAGCAGAAGCGCCTCTCGCTCCGTGAGTGGGTAGGTCTAAGGCTGGACAGTTTTAGTGGTGCGGCCCCTCCTGTTCAGGCCGCAGACTGGCTGTCCTTCGTGGAGGACAATATGGAGGCTTTCGAGGTGATTGCCTCCGATCGTGTGCGCTTTGCGGCGCAACTTCTGAAGGGAGAGGCTCAGATCTGGTGGAAGGGAGTGCAGACTGCTCGTACAGCTGCTCATGGAGAACTGTCGTGGGAGGAGTTTGTTCAGCAGTTTGAGAGAAGGTTCTACCCTGAGACCTTTCTGGACAAGATGAAAGTCGACCTGAGCAAGTACTCGCAAGACAAGCTATCTGTGGCAGAGTATGAGGTTGGCTTCATCCAGATAGTCCGCTTTGTTTCGCATGTGGCGCGGGATGATGCGGAGAAGGCCAGGCAGTTTCGTCAGGGGCTCAGACCTTCGATCCGCCACCTGTTAGGTGCTTTTCCGATCACGGATTTTCGTACCATGGTGGAGCGGGCTTCAGGGATCGAGATGCAGCAGGTTTACACTGATGAGATCCGCAAGGCCACTGGAGGAGATCAGCCTCGTGGTCATAGCGAGAAGAAGGGCTTCTCTGGAGGCCCTGTGCATAAGAAGGGGAAAGGTCGTCGCCACCAGCCCTACCGAGGTAGTACGGGGCAGTCCAGCTCTACCGGAGGGAGCTCTCTTCAGTACCATGCCACGGTGAAGCCCAGGCTAGGCTTGGTGTGTTTTCGCTGCGGAGATCCGCATCGTAGGGACGACTGCACTTGGAGCGGACAGTGTTCTATCTGTGGCAATAGCCACAAGGATGTAGTGTCTGACGAAATCCCAAGGAAAGCGCAATGGGAGTTAGCGCCTTCACCTTCAAGAGCTCGACTCGTCTGGCGACGGCCGTGCGGATGATGGCTGCGGCTCCTACCCGCAGCTTCTTGCCCGCGCCCCTACACGCGGTACTTGCCGGCGCCATCGGCACCTTCGCGCCGTCTCGGCGCCTCCACCTAGAGGATCTTGGTCCACTTCTGCGGCGCCTATACCTCGATGGACTCCTCGCCGACTTTCGTGGCGCGGGAGGTTCTTCTTCTCGATTGTTCCATGGCATATGCCATGCCGGCGTCGATGGCGAGATCGTGGAGATGTGGTGACATGTACCTTATTTGTTGATTCACCGATGCTTCATTCTTTTTTATTTGGGGCTAGTTTCTCTTTTGTCTCGGAGATTTTTGTCCAATGGCAAGTGTCATTCGTGCGATTTGTGGGGAGAGGCGTGGTTGTTAGTTCTCCCAATGGGCTTATTTTCGATGCAGTGTTTGCGCCGGTTGCGTGGTGGTTCTAGCGTAAGAGGAGTTCGTGGCGAATCTGGTGGTTATACCTTTGGAGCCTTTCGATGTGATCCTTGGCATGGATTGGCTCGCGCAAAGATCGTCATTATTTCTTGCTTCTGGAAGACGGTCACGTTGCGGTCTCCGTCTGGGCGTGAAGTTGTCTTCCAAGGGAGTGCCCCGCAGTACACTCTCTCGTTGCTGTGCCAGTTGTTCCCCAATCGGCGAATGTAGAAGTCAGGACTTCTGTGGGCCATGGTTGAGGGACACGAGGCTGTTTGAGTCTGGAGGATATACTTGTGGCTTGAAGGTACCCAGATATTTTTCCCACGGAGCTTCCAGGTCTGCCACCAGAACGGGAACCAAATTTCCGCATTGACCTTGTTCCGCGTACGCGGCCTATTTATAAGTCCCCGTATCGGATGGCACCTGTGGAGCAGGAGGAGTTGAAGAAGCAGTTGGACGAACTCCTAGCTAAGGGGTTTGTTAGATCGAGCACGTCGCCTTGGGCTGCCCCGGTCTTGTTCGTGGGAAAGAAGGATGGCACTAAGAGGCTTTGTGTGGATTATCGCGCACTTAATCAAGTGACGATCAAGAACAAGTACCCTTTGCCACGCATTGAAGATCTTTTCGATCAGTTGAGAGGTGCCAAAGTATTCTCCAAAATTGATTTGCAGTCTGGTTATCATCAACTGCGGATCAGGGAGGAGGATATAGAGAAGACGACTTTAGCACAAGGTATGGGCACTTGAGTTTGTCGTTATATCTTTTGGACTAACAAATGCCTCTCTTTGTCTTTATGGAAGCCATGAGCAGGATGCTCCATGAGTACCTGGATTCTTTTGTGGTGGTTTTCATCGATGATATTCTGATTTATTCCAAGACGGAGGAGGATCACGAGTTGCATCTCGGTCAGTCTCGAGGCCCTTCGGAGGAATAAATTCTATCTGGCGAAGAAGTGTGCTTTCTGGTTGTCCGAGGTTGGATTTCTTGGTCATACCATCAGTCAGCATGGTATTACAGTGGATCCGAAGAATGTGGCAGCGGTGGTGCAGTGGCGTAGGCCAACCAATGCGTCAGAGATCCGGAGTTTTCTTGGTCTTGCCGGTTATTATCGACGCTTTGTGCAGGATTTCTCCATCATCGCCAAGCCAATGACCCGACTCACGCAGAAGGGTGTTCCTTTCGTGTGGACAGATGATTGCGAGTCTGGTTTTCAGACCCTGAAGAGCAAGCTGGTGAATGCACCTATTCTATCCTTGCGCGAGAGTGGCAAGCTGATGATGGCATCTCTAACACTTATACATTCCCTCCTAGTGGTGGTGATACACATATTGATCTCCAAGCCATAAGTGAGGCTACAAGTAATACAAGTGCAGAAGTGCTTGTTGGTCCACTAACAAGAGCTAAAGCTAAACTTCTAAATTAACAGGTGCTTTTGTTTCTTAATGAATCTTCTGTTGTCATTGATCATAATTGGGTGCTACCTCATGCAAATGTTTTGTGCTTTCTAAGGTTTGAACATTTTGAATACTTCGAAACCAAGAGGGACGCCGGAGCCAAAGCAATGGAGGAGAAGCTCGTGGGAGACAAGCAAGGGGGAGAAAGCCCAAGAATCCAAGTCAAATTTGAAACTTCAACAAGCCCAACCAAATTCAAACTCGGAATCAACTCAGAATTCAATTCGGATTCGGAATCAGCCTCAAATTCGGATTCGGAATCTGCAGGACAGTCTGGAGTAAAAAGGCCATAACTTTCTCATACGAAGTCCAATTAGGGTGATTTTGGGCTTGTTGGAAAGCTAACTTTAAGGCCGATCCAACGGATCTTCACTCACTGCGAAATTCTTTCCGAGTCAAAAGATATGACCCAAACAATATAACAGTTGTAAAATTAGAGTTTCTTTTTTGTTTTACATTGAGTCGGAATTGGAGTAGGAGTCCTAATTCCGAATTAGAGTAGGAGTAGGGCCTCTTAGCCAGCCATGAGCAGTAGAAGGGGCACTATAAATTGAGGGTTAGACCCCCATTGTAACCTCAGACCAGTTTATGCATAAGAATAGAAACATATCTATTGCTTGTCCTTTCAAAACCAGAGTTCATGTGAGGACTTTGAGAGAGGACTAGGCGATCCATTGGTTCGTTCTGCAATTCAAGGTCAAGCCGTCGTTCCATTGGGAATTGGGGACTTGGCGATCGTCATTCGTGGTCTCGCGACGATCAACTATCTGGTGTGTTCTGGGCGTATTCCAAAAAGTTGAGGGTTCGTGCATTAGCGCGAGTGTTCAGCTAGCGACATCGTCTACTTCGCATCATTTATCCACGGTTCCTCACCGAGAAGATCGGGCATCCCCCGTATCATATGGTATCAGATTATAGGTTTACTCGGTGAGAGTTTTTTTTACCCTTAGTTTAGTTTCATTTTTCTGTCCTATAGTCCATTAAACCAAAAATTGCAACACAAAAAATTCCAAACCCTAGTTTCAATTTGTTATTTCTTGTGAGTTTTGTTAGGTTTTAGTCCATTAGAATTTTTTGTTTAGTGCTGATCTAAGCGTTTCCTTTGCGTACCTTGTTCCTTGTTTCCTTCCAAAAAAACAAAAAAAAAAACCAAAATTCAAATTCAGTCCCTGACTCAATTTTTGTTAAATCCGAGTTCAATTGGTACACTGTTTGAAATTCGATCGTAACTTTTACATCCGAACTCCCCTTCACTTATATCCTTTCATCTTGTGAGACTAGCTTTTGATATTGTATTAGGGATGCTTATTGAACATTGTTTACACCTTGCTGAATTTTTGGGCTTACGCACCCACGAGGGTAGCAAAACACTTTCGGCCATTGAGAAAAGCAAAAAAAAAAGGCAGCCGCACAATAGCAAGAGGCACGGTATTGAGAAAAAAAACAGTATAAAAAAAACTGAGAGCAAAAACATAATTTTTGCGAAAGAAAAGAGAGGAGGAAAAAAAATCTGTGGATATCGTGAGGATATGTGCACGATCTTAGAATGATGAGTCAATTGGCAATGGCTTTGTTGGTTTGCGAAATCTCGCGTTTTCGGTTTTGCTTCAGTTCTGTCAAACCACAGGCGGTCTGACCGGTGACGTGGGCGGTCAGACCGCCCGTGGAGAGGTCCGACCGGTCTTGCCTCAAAGTGGTTTTTGGAGCTGAGCCAAAAATAGGTTGTGTAGGCAAGTGAGGGGAGTCTCCTGGACGTGGTTATATTATTTTTGGAGCTCCCAGTCAAAAGTTCTATTCATTTGAAAATTCCAGAAGGTTTCGGATTTTCGAGATGGAATTTTGGCTAAGTCTTTTCGGGCGGTCCGACCGCCGTTGTGGAATCGGTCCGACCGGCCAGAAATCGGTCGGACCGGCTGTGTGGGGCGGTCAGACCGCCGATCACTTGAAGCTTGGCCTTGTTGGCATTGATGTGATTTGGATTGTGTTTATTGTATAGATGTCAATGCTTTATTGTTGCATATTGCATTGTTGAACTGACGTGGGTCAAGTTGTGAAGAACTTGTTCTCGGAGTCGATTTGTTTGTCTATTGCTGTGCAGGTGGCTTGCAGGTCAACGACGTCAACGGTGATGTGGATCGGGACTACGCTTGGAGAGCTGAGGTCCAGAACGATCATGGATGCCGGGTGAGGTTGTGTGACTCAAGCGAGTGCGAAATGGGCAAGATGGATCGAACAGGCGATTCGGTCAATTGGTTGGATCGGCGGTGCGGAAGTCGGTGCAAGTCCACAGGAGGTTCGATGGGATTGGACGGGAGGGACTTGGCGACGTGATGAGAGCCGCTGATCAACCTACACGTGGTGAAGCAGGCGATTACTTCAACAGATTCATGTGTGTGTGGGTCCCATGTGTGTGTGGGTCCCATAAGTGAAACCCTAGCCTCTCCTATTGTCGATCCCAGGAACGAAGGATCCCGAATTCTCTGTGTTCATACACTAGTCCAGGATTTGCAGTGTACACAGTCACAAAAAAAGTTATCATAAACATATCCAAAAGTGTTTATTAATAAGCATAGAGT